>DF239914.1:86532-161074 GCA_000507305.1 Breviolum minutum Mf 1.05b.01 | reverse complement strand
TAATTGGTTTATCAAAATCTACCTTTTTTGTAGTTGAATTAACTTTAAAATATTCTTCATAACCATCATCTGTATCATTTTGTCCTTGAAGACTTATATCATTACTAATCGCTAAAGGTTTTATTATATCAGTAAAAAGATTTTGTGATAAAAGACTTCTTGTATTTGGAACTCTTACGGTATAATCACTAACTTGAAATCTTAAAAACTCACCTAATGTATCAACATTAAAAACCATATCATTTAATCCATTTGTAGATATAGTATTTGTTTTTAGCGTTGATGTTTTCATATCTAAATTTTTTGATAAGTTTAAACTATCATCTGATTGATTAAACCGTTGATATTCAACATCATTATGCTTAAAAAAATATCATTTGCTATAATGTGTGAATTAAAAGTATCAGCATTACAACCATCAGCATTTACATCACCGTCCGATGTTAAAACTGAAACTCTTAAAGAACCGTTGAAATGCCCACTTCCATTACAATAAAAGTCATCCGTCCCTGTTGCTGGTGCTACAGCGTTTATGATTAATTTGCTGTTTCCGTTTGTGCTGTCTAATCGTAGATTTCCTATGATGTCTTGTGGATTGATGACATCTAATTTTGCGTTAAGTAATGCGTCCGCCTCGCTTTTGGTGTAGGCATCTACCGAACCACCACCACCACCCAAAACGACATTATCAACATACTCCTCCGTCGCCAGATTGGAAGAACCCGTGATTAACAACTTAACGAACTCCGTCCCAACAATCCTGTTTCCTCCGTCCATTGTTAGACTTGTCATTCTCTATATATAACATATTTTAGATTTTTATTATTATCATCGTCTTTTCGCTTTGCTGTTGAACATACTCTGACACAGATTGCTATACTTTTCCTGTTTCTGTTTTATGTATTCGTTCTGAAGTGCCTGATAATGTTGTCTAACATCAAAGACTGGATTTCGTTCAACCACTGGTTCTGGTGGTGGGGGTTTCGGTGCGACGGGTTTCGTCATTATCCTAGGTTGAGGGAGTTGTTTCGCTTTGGGTTTCGCTTGGGGTTTGACGGGTTTTTCTTCTAGTTTCCCCTGACACTTCTTCTCGTGGGTGTAGCGATAGGTCTTAAGCGTCATCTCCTTGTCGCATTTCTTACACTGAACCTTCTTATCTAACACCTTCTCTTTCTTTTTTGTTGTTGGTGCTTCTTCCTGTTGATTAACCTCTTCTTCTTTCACAACCTCGTTTGTTAGGTCTTGCTCCTCTGCTATGGGTTCTAACTCTTGCTCCTGCGGTTGTGTCTCTTCCTCTGCTCCTTCGTTTTGTTGAACCTCTTGCTCGCCTGCTTCGTTTGTTAAACCAACGACTTTAATGCTACTCATAAATGTTTCTATATATTTTCCTATATAGAAAAATTTAGGAAACTAATAACTCGGATGCTCAAAAATCAAACTGAACTGGACGGGGATGTCGTAAAGGTTGAGGGTGTTGCTCTTCTCGTCCGTTATTCTGAAGTGTAAGCGTTTCAAGTTTTTATCAGAGACATCAATGTAGTCGGCATACAGAGGAGCGGAAGTGTCGGAAATGACCCCACCCAGTTGTTGGTCTATGATGACCTTCCTGATGATTGAAGAAGAATAACTGTTGGGAGAACTGTAGTGGTGGTCTGTTAGTTCCTGACAGTTTATGAAGACCGCCCTGAAAGGCACTAGATTGAGATAGGAAGAAGTCCAAGTAGCGAGAGGGTTCGTTTCAACATAGTTGCTCAAGAAGTAGTTAATGGACTTGGGACTGGTGTTGTCATACTCCGCCGTTCCCCTGTCCCAAGTTCCATTGACATAAGTTGAGAGTTCTTTGTCTGTGGGTATTTTTATCTCGTAAGTGTGGGGCAATCCATCCGCTACTTTTATCTCTATCGTCCTAGTGGCGGAACTGTAAGCATAAACAAACATATTGGGTTGCTCCGCGTTAGTCGCTTCATTCATCTTTTCCACTATGTCAAAGGACAACTGCTCCGCAAAATAAATTTTGTTGGACAGGTCTATGATGTAATTACCGAAGAGAGACCCGTTCTTATACAACATAAAGTATAACTTTTCGTAGAACCCTACCTCCGTCGTTTTCCAAACAGCAGGGATGCTCACTTCGGTTATGAACAGTTTAGTCCCGTTCGGACACTCCATATTTTCGTCTAACTCTATGATGAAGTCAGCGGAAGACCTAGATTGAGGAAGGCGATACGCACTATCCACCAGAACTTTTTTATATGTTAATCTCTTTATCATATATACTTTTTAGAAAAATATTTTCTAATATCTCCTATATATATGGCATACTTGAGCGGAGCATCTCAAATAGCGAGAGCGGTCGGAACTAATGTAGCGAGGGAGAGTGCCAGAGATTTGGCACAGACTGCCTTAAGAAACTTTGCCAGAAACGGAAGGAACGGGCAACTGCTTGAAAGAGGGGATTTAGAGAGACAACTTGAAAGGACGAAGTTGAGACACCTGATGAACCAAGCGTGGGACGAAATCAAGAAGGACAACGAGAAGAAACAGGAGGACTTGAACGAGAGGATGAACCACTTCGCAAGAAACCTTAACTCGCACTACAAGAGACACAAGACGAGATACGCCGAAGAGGTCAATGTCGGAAACAAAAATCACATTGAAGACAGATGGGGATTGAGAAACGCCTATTGGTCTAAATCTGGATTATACAAGACGGGCAACACGCTTTACATCAGCGGGACTGGAGGGAAGGAGGGAAGTCTCCAAGAGGACATACTGAGCGACATCTTCTTAATACCCACCAGAATGGTTCAACACTCCGAAAAATACAGAGATGTGGAAGCAGAACTCAAGAAGTCTCCAGAGATAAAACGCTTGGTGTCTCATTCGTTGGGAAGTGCTGTGGTCAATCGGATAAACGAAAGGATGCCTGACAAGTATCAGACAACCACATACGCCACTCCGACCTTTTCCAGAGGAGGGAAACCCAAGAACCCGAAACACTTGAGCATCAGGAACAAGGCGGATGTGATAAGCGTCTTTGACAACGCGGCGATGACATTGAATAACTCGGAATGGAACCCATTGGTCAATCACAGTTTCAAGAATGTTGAGGGTCAGGGTCGCTTTGAAATCAACGCCGGAACGCAAATCAGTGCGGGGATAAACCCCAACCAGTAAATTATCTTAATATTAATAATAGCGAGATGTTTCAGAACAAATTAACATATAACAAGAAACTAAACGACGCTTCGGAAGTGAAACAACTGTCCAAAGGCAGTTCTTCCTACGAAAGAGTGGAACGGGAGATGAACTCAAAGGTGAAGGATTACAACAGCATAAGAGAAATAGTGCTCAACCAGATGGAGAAAAGCAGGATGACGGAAAGCAACACCTTTACAACAACAACAAATAAAAAATTAAGTTTAAAAAATCCTAAAAAAGATGTCATAATGGGAAACCACCAGAAAAAACCGACGAGAATGAAAAAATAAAAAACATTATCTAACTTAAATTATATATAGCAATGGATAATATCGTAGCAGAGAGTAGCGATGTGATGGTCAATTCCCTTCACTTCGGTTTGCCCGAGACCGCCCAATACATCACCGACAGACGACACGTTAATTACTTTCCCAGTGGTTCTAATGTATATAATCCGAACGTTGGAAACAAAAACATCCGCTTCTACTTGAGCGGTGAAGACAACACCTATTTAGACTTGTCTAGTGTGCGTTTGTTCGCGAACCTCCAGAACACCGAGGGACACGCTCGCACTTCTTAAGACCTTTGGGTAATCTGTCCTCCTTCTTCCAAAGATACAGATGCACTGTTGGGGGACAACTCGTTCAGGACATCATTGAATACAACCGACACTGTGAATTATACAACTCATTCAAAAGTCAAGAGGTCAGAGACATTGATGACATAGAGAGCGGTGCTAATCCGAGATGGGACGACGAAAGTCATATGTATGCCAACAGACTGGACGAGTTCATACAGGCAACAACCACGGGAGCGACGAATGCTGGTGGGGTGGCGACTGTTGATACTGCTGGAGACCGCAACGAGTGGGGTCGCATAGACACGCGTTATACAAGACATTCTATCACTGGCATTCACGGTGCGAACGGATACATCAGAATAGGACACAAACCCTGCTGTGGATTGATGGAAAGCAACTATATGCTCCCATTACGATACGCACCTTTGGAATTGGAATTCACTCTTGTCAGTGATGAGAACACTCCAATCATAACTCCCACAACAACCACTGGAGACGACAACGGTTATTACTTCACCACTGGAGACACCTCAACCTCTTGGGAACTGAACAATGTAATCATAAGGGCGGAAGTGGTTCAACTGGACAACACGGTTAATAACAACATAGTGAAGCATCTCTTGGGAGGACAATCGCTTAAGTTGGTCTTTCCGATGTATCACACAATCACCCAAACATTTAACACAGCAGGCACTGAAATCAATATGAACATCGTAAAGTCGTCATCCAAACTCAACGGAGCATTCATTACCTTATACCGAACACCACGAACCGGAACGGTGGGTGGAAAATACCGACAAGACAACTACCTCTACAAACGATGGAACTACTTCTACAATCCTATGATTAACACACCCATCTTTGACGGTGCTGACCCAGACGGTGCTAATCCTCAAAACCAAGGTAAGGGTTTCCAAGATATGTCTAGAAACCTCACTTGGCAAATCCAAATAGCGAACAAGAAGTATCCAGAGTTTGAGTGCCAATCAATGGCGGAGACTATGTATTTCTTAAGGCGTGCCATCCAATTTTATGAACCCCGACCAAGACGCTATGAGCATCACCTACAAACGCTTCAGAGAGGACAAGTTCATCATCGGAATTTCGTATGAGAAGATGGCGGACATAAACTTCACAGGAGTTAATACGAAGATGGGCAGTTTATTGGTTTTGAAACTGAAAGGGACTAACGGTGCTTTGGCGACCGACGAGGCGGTTCAAGAAATCTTCTGCCATCTGATAAGTGAAACAGTCTTGGAAGTGAGAGAAAGCGGTTCGATTATCTACCATTAAAATATCTAACACATTGTATATAACAAAATGTATAAATACAGGAAGAAAAACATTAAGTCCAAAACTCGCGATATGCTCCAATCGTCTATGTTGAAATTCAGTCCGTTTGATTACACCGACACAGGTTATTTGAAACACCTTGCCGAACAGTTAAATTTGAGAAAGGCGAGAGAGGCAAGCGTCGCTCTCCGAAAAGATATGATGGAAAGCAACAACAGGAGCAACTACCAGAACGAACTTGACCGACTACAGTCGGAACTACACCGACCCAATCTACCTTATCACACCAAAGAACATCTTGAAAAGCGAGTGGAACAACTCCGAAAACTTGTTTTTAGTTGAAGTTGGTATATAATTATTTTTTATCTAAAATAATTATATAGCAACAAATGGAAACAGCAAAACTGGAATTGATAAATCCCTATTCAAAGTATGGTCTCAAGAGGCGTCCCACTTACGCAGAAATCGTGGGACTACTCTATGAAAATCAGGAACTCGTGGGACAACTACCCGACAGGGACGCTACATTCTTCAAGAACACACCGCAGGGGTCTTTCTTTGATGGGATGGACACTATGGAAATTCTCAAAGAACAACAGAACAGCATAAACAACAGACAGATGAGAGACCTCGTTATGAGACAACAGGCATCACAGGGCGGGACTTACAACCTCAACAGACATCAACAGACAACCAACATCACCGACAACTTTGAAGACGCCGTGAGTGAGGCGAGCGATAGAATGAGTGATATGAACAATCACGAGGCGGGATTGAGAGCAAGGATTGAAGAAGCACAGAGAAACAGGAGACAAAGGATAAATCAGACAAGAACATCACACAGGGGAACTCTTCAACATTCATTCGTCGCCGAAGGGATGATAAATAGAAGACCCCAAAACTTTTCTATGAGCGACGACGAAGAGATGCCTGAACTGGAAGATTTCTAATCTCACATTAATTATATAAAAAACAATGTTGGGATACATAGACAAAAACAAACGACACAAGAGAAAGAAGAAATCCTTCGGAGGCAGTCTTTACATACCCAAGAGGGATAAAACCGTCTTGATGACACCACCTATGGAAAACCAAGAGAGGAGAGACCATATGGTTGATACAGTCAATCATATGTTGATTGGAAACGCCGGCGTCGGACGAAGGACAACAGAACCTTCAACACCAACTCCGAACCTTCCATCAAGACCCCGTTTAAGTCTTCCAACCGCCCATCCACCAAGTATCACACAGATGCCACTCGGTGGCAATGCCATCGGAAACGGTGAAAGTGAAAAACAAGATATGGAAACCAACGTTAAGTTCGTATGGACTGGAAAGGATATGATAGAAGGTGGAAAGAGGGCAGTAAATCTTACAAAGAATGTCGCTAAACTTGGGGCAAACACTGGACTGTTCGCTTTAGACTTTGCGGGGAGGGTCGCCGAAACCGCTGTTGATGGAGCAAATATGGCAGTGGATGTTGCCAACTTCATTAGTGATTTCACTAGTTCTCGCCGAAGGCGTTATGATGATGATGAGGATGATAGTCCATTACCAATTCAAGATGCTCCTAGAGAAATTCAGGATGATGATGACGAACCCGTGTTTATGGGACAGACAACAAGACCTATAGAAATTCAAGATGACGACGAACCGATAGTTATAAACTAGATTGATGAGGTTAAAAAAATATTTTTTTTAACCCCATAAATCACTTAATGCTGTAGTGTCGCGAAGCTCACTAAGCATCTCCGATGCTGTAGTGTCCATAAGGCACGCTGACAGTATCGTTTATCCAGTAGCGTTTATTATCATAACTAGTTAATCCGACCTTTGTCTGATTAATACTGTAGAGTTGGTGGTTCTTACTCCTTATCGCGTTGAAGTTTACTTCTTTGGAGGTTCTGTTATGTAGTGTGCTCTCGTAGTCTTTCATATCTAAATCCCTCTTTACCTTATTCTTGGGGACACCCTTCGCTTTCTTCTCTACCTTCTTTACAGTATGAACCTTGAAACAATACATCTTCGGTCTCAACGCTATGAAGTTAGTTATTATCTTCCCGTCAGTCTCGTCCTTAAACTTCCCGAGGACTTTCTTATTAGTGGGGTCGTATGCTTGATGGTTCTTATCATATCCGCTGAAGTCCATATGTTCTTTTATCCCCTTCCAGTCCTCAAAGATGTCATCAGTATAAGTTTCTAAAACATAACTGTCCGTATCCGTGTATAACAGTCTGATGTTGTCCTTGTAGTGTTTCTTCAGGACATCGTAGTAGAAACTATACATATGATGCTTTGATAAGTCTAGGATGCTCATCCCCAAGTAGATGGGTTTGTCTAATTTGATTGAAGTCTTTATCTTCTCAACTCCAACTAGGTTTTCGTTTATTATGTGTCTTGATTTGTAATTTGGGTTGTTTATACATTTCTGTATTCGTTCCTGTTTATGGACGAGTTCAAAGTCCATATGGTTTCTTACATTCTCCATCGTTTTTCCATAGACGGCGTTGTTCATAAGTTTGAACATATCCTTTTCAAAATCACTTTTTGCTACTTTACGCTTTTCTGTGTTGAAGTCTATCCACGGTTTTAACCACGCCCTCTGTTGAAATTTGATTATCCTGTGGTATTGTTTCACCTTCATCCCTTTCTCCAGATAGAACTTTAACGCCTTGATATGGACTACATACCTGTCTTTATCTTTTAAATTTAAGATGAGTTTCGGTGTCTTCTCGTCTTTCGGTTCTTTACCGTTATAGTAGTGTTTGAAGAGTTCCCTTTGGTGGTCTGAAAGGTAGGTCTCTAGAACATTGGTGTTCTCCGGTGCTAGTGGATAATCACTATGTTCATCGTGAAGTTCTTTTGGATACTCTAAATCTACTTCCAGTATGTAAGCGAAGTTGTCGTTTTCGTTCCATTCCATCACATTGGGGGTCTTTTTCGTCCATTGGAGTTTTCCAGTGCATAGTTTTTGAGACATCGCCAGTCCATAAAGGTTATTGGCATCCAAGTAGGTTATATAATTTGAAGGTTTCTTCTCATCATAGTCTTCTCCCATATACTTATTATTTGCGATTGCTTGCTTACTACTCACCTGACACATCCCACCTCTCAACCCCTTCTCCACCATCTCATACATCTCTTGCTCTTATATCGGATTGATGACGATTTCTGTCTTAAAGAGCATCGCGTCCCAAGCAAAGTTAGGAAGGGTAAAGTAGTGGGCGGGGTCTAGTCCGTAGTATTCCATACATAGGTCTCTGAAATTTTCAAAGATGTCGGTTAGTAGTAGCACATCCGTTCTCAAGTATAAGTCGTGATACTGACCAAGATTTCTTATACCGAAGTGTTCCCATATCTTTATCGCTCTCTCGTATTCTTCTTCATCTATGTGGGTCTCCGAAAGTCTGCTGTAGAACGCTTCTTTTGGTGGAAGTTTGATTTCTCTAAATTTAGCGAAGTCATCAAAGTAGTCATACGGATATACCCCTTTATCTGTCAATAAATCCAAGTCCTCTGATGTCTTAACATAGGGGTTTCTTTTACTGTGTTTAAATTTCGTCTCCCAGTTCTCCCGTTTCTCTCCGTCCTCGTATTTAGTCAGTTTAACTAGTTTATCCAAGGAAGCGGACAAGAAACTAAAACTGTCTTTGAAGCAAAGATTTCTAAATCCGAAGGTGATAAATTTTTCGCTGTTTTGTGCTATTACATTGATGTCTGCGTTTTCTGCCAGTTTATGTGCTCGCTCTATGATTAAGTGGGCGTCGTAATTTTTCAAGTTATGAAGGAACACGGGGATTTTATAAAATCTTAACGAGAACCTCAAATTACAATCGTCGTGGGCACTGCCTCTATACTGACCTGTAAAGTGGCAATGGTCTCTGACCCTTTTGTCCCCTTCCTTGTATTTCTCCCCGCATATGTAGCACTTGTCCGCTGTCTTGAAGTCGTGCCAGTCGTTTGCCGTCATTATGATTTCTTTCTTATCTTTCATTATCTTCATCACTTCGTTTTTAGTCTCTAGCATCTGTTTAACAAAAACATCCATACAATCCTCGCCCCTGCAAAGAAAGGGTTTGGAAGACCCATCTATTCTATTAACAAGGTTTATCATAAACCCACTGGGTCTGTGATGTTGATACTTGTTTGTGTTCATCGTTTTTGTTGATACATTGCCCGTTTTGGTTGTTAAACACTCAAAGTCGGCATATATCACGAAGGGGTGTTCTAATTGTTTGTGGTAGTGTTTAAACTGAATGGGTTCGCTTGACATTACAACCTCCTGCCCTTCCACCGCCATACATCCTATGTCTTCGTGTTTCTTCAGTAAGTCTTCCGTTTTAAAACCGTGAAGGCAATGCTTACAGTGATGTTTTTTGTTTTGTCTCTTGTTAGTCTGACTTCCCACCAGTCTGTTATAATCCTTTACATAGACATAGTGATAGTCATCTCTGTCCTGAAGTTTGATCAAGTCAATGTGATGTTTCGCTTTGGGGACGCTTGTTTTTCTGTAAAGTATCACGCTTTCCTTCCCGTCTTCTTCATCTAAAACACAACAGATATTATTCCATCATTATTTTCTTCAAGTGTGTCTATATCAACATTACACGATGGAAATCTTACATTATCCCATTTGAGTGTATCTTCTATCTTCTTGTAGTGATACATCTCGCATCCGTGGTCTTTCTCGTATATCTTATATACACCGCATTGGATACAATACTTGAAACATAACTCGTCCTTATTTTTTATGTTGATACACGCCTTCTTACTTTGAACCCATTTAGGTAATGCTATAAACTTCCCTCCCCTCGTTGGATTATACTTGTCGTAGTGGAAGGTCAGTTTATCAATCTTTGTTATAACCAATCCACTTTCTGATAATTCCATCTTGTCCATTTGAATTTCTATATCGGTCGCCATTTGGGATAAGACTTTCGGAAGGTCTTCTGCGTTTGTTATTTCGTATCTTCTACTTCTGGTGGTGTGTCTGATGTCTTCGTTTGTCTTCTTGCTCTTGTAAGTCCCGAAGACCTCTAGCACGACCTTCATCCCCGTCTGTGTTGATAAAAACTGTTTGAGTTTGTAGTCTTGATGTTTTAGATACTGAAGTGCCTTGATGCCTTGAACCCTGATGTTTGAGATGGAGAAACTATTAACATAATTTCCGAAAGCAGACTGTTCGTCTGTGATGTTCGCTTTGTAGCGTTTCTGTATCCCTATCAGTGCTTTATTTTTATCTAGTCTCGTCCATCTAATGCCTCGTTTGTTTTCTAACTCGTATTTCTTGTATCCCATTGTCTGTTTTACATTCTTCAGTTTTCGTTTCAACCTGTCCGTCAGTGCCTGACCTCTTACAAATTGATAAGTCCTGTCTCCTATTTTTAGTCTATTAGTATCACGACCGTTGCGTTGGACTACTTCGCCTTGGTCGCTTGAAAAAAGATAATCTAATACAATCTGCTCTGAGCGTTCAACCATTAATCCTATACTCTATATTATATAAGGTCGCTTTTCTTTAAGTAGTTTTTGGGGTGCTGGTTGGTGGTTGGGGGTTATGGGTTGTGGGTTGGACTGCTACGCATCAATCTCATTAATGAAAATTAATGGGATGGATGATGTAATTTTTTTACTTAAGTGGGTTTATTGATTTCGTCTTCTTCTCCTTCTTCTGCCTGTGCGTGCTTCTATCTGTTCCTTTGAGGAGTGTAGTTCAAAGCGTATAATCGGACGAGCACATTTAACATCTCTAAAGAAGTCGCTCTCTTTCTCATTTATGTAGGCATCGCTTATTGATGTCATAACTGTTTCTATCTTGTCCTCGCTTGGGATGATACGGCGTTTCGGTATTTGACCCACCTCATCTCCATATTCAACCTCAAGTAGTATCCCACCGTCATTGTAATAATCAGGGTTGTCCATCAACGCCTTTATTTGACTAACTTGATTTAGAAAATAATGTGTGAATACCCTTCTGAAAGATGTAAAGCGTGGAGGTTCAATATACCAACGCCACGAAGGACACCCTCCAATGGTCAGCGTCCTTTGGAGACATCTTATCTCTCGTTTTAGATATTGTCTTTGTAATATCTTTAGTGCGTTGCCGTGCTTTAACTTTAGATAGTCAGGTTCGCCCAAAAGAAAGGATTGAATGTTCAAAAGTATATCTGTCGGCATCTCTCTTAACATCTTACCCTCACTCATTTCTCTCTTACTATTTAAGGTGGCATTTCTTTAAGTAGTTTTGGGTGGGGGTTGCTGGTTGGTGGTTATGGGTTGTGTGTTAAAATGCTACGCATCAATCTCATTAATGAAAATTAATGGGATGGATGATAAAATATTTAGTCTTCCTCACTGTTGTTGTCATCATCGCTGTCTTCACTATCGCTGTCATCATCGCGTTTCATAAACACTACAACTTCAAAATGTGTAAAATTGGATTGAAGAAGTTCATTTCTCTCTATCATTCTTTCTTTCTTCTGTTTAAAACGCTGACATTCTTCAACAAACATTCCTAACGCTTTTGAAATTAACTTTTTAGTTGGTTTATCAAAAGTATATTTAGTAGTCCAGTGCGAATTCAACTTGAAAATCTCACCATACCTCTCTGAAAACAACTGGTCTTGAGACAGAAGCGACAATTCAACTGCGACCTTGATAGGATTATCGTCGTCTATATCAACTTCATCATAAACATCATCGACTAAATCGATTTCTTCCATTTCATCCTCATCATAGTCTGGAATTCCATACTGAAATTGGTTGATGAAACTCACTATTCTATTTAAGTTTGTCGAATTGTTAATCATATGCGGTCTAATGTCTTCCTCCATTCTCATTTCATACGCCATTTGTGTTTGGTTAATGTATAGGTTGTTCCATATATGTGGTCTAGAATAGTCTATCTTGTATTTGTTTTGGATTGCTTTGAGTGTGGGGTTGTGTTTTCTTTTGTAAAGGTGTGGTTCTCCCAAAAGGAAGGATTGAATGTTTAGAATTATATCGGTCGGCATATTTTTCAACATCTTACCCTCACTCATTTTACTCTTACTATATAAGGTGGCATTTCTTTAAGTAGTTTTTGGGAGACGGTCGCCTGTTGGAATTTTTGGGTTGTGGGTTGAAGTCTAACGCTTTATCACGCTCGTCGGTTTCGCTTACATATTTCGGTGTCCCTATGTTTGGAGTAGTTTGATTTGCTACTAATGGTTCTTCCGCAGTCTGGACAAGTGAAGGGAGTTTTTAGTTTTTGTTGGTATATAGTATTTACTAAAGTAGTGTGGGTCAAGGGGTTTCTTGTTGTATGTGCCGTCGGGTTGCCATCGTGTGTTTGTTTGGGGTGGTGTTTCAGGAGTGTCGGACTGATGAAGTGCTTCAAACATCTGGTCAAAAACATCTTCGTCCATAGTGTGCTTTTTTCTATCCATAAAAAAGTAGCAAGTCATTTCTAGTTTCTTCATTCTATATGGCGTCATTTCTTTAAGTCATTTTGGGTCTTGTATTGAAAAAAATTGGGGTAAAAAAAAATGTCCTATAACGAATGAGGATGCTTAATCCCTAGTTCATCATAAAACTGTGCTATGCTTACCCCCTCGCTCAACAGAAATTCACCAAATACTGTTCCTTCCACTTTCTGCCACAAAAGTTCCAAATACTGTTCCTTCCACGGTCTGCCACGAAATATGCGTCTTAAAATGCAGTTCCTGCCACATCAATTTTTGTTTTCAATTTTCTAGGCAATGCTAAAGGATGACACGAATGAAGGGGGCTATGCTTATTCCTCCTTTCGCTCCACCCTCTTCTTCGGTGCCTCCTGAACCCGCCAACGAACGAACAGAAAGAAAAGAGAGAGGACAAACCTCATGATGTGAAGGCGGAGGAATAGGAAAAAACGGGTAGAGACGCAACTGCTAGAAACACTGCCTTTATGTGTCAAGCTTTTCAACCTGTAAGACCCATGAACCCGAATGCCTCTACTTCAATACAAATCTAGACAAAAAATAAACAAAATACCCTACAAAAAATCTTTCAATGCGGGTGCTGTGGGGGAGCCAAAATGCTTCAAGGAGCGTTTGGCCCCCACAGCACCCCCCTTCTTTTCTTCTCTCTCCTCTTCTCCTTTCTCAACCCTCATGCCATGACCCTTCCAGGGGAATATATATATATATACATACGTGTATATATATATATACATATATGATATTATTTTTTGGCTCCTGACAACGATGCCTCTGGTGACTGTCTTAGTCTGAGCAAACGGAATATGATATATATATATATATGTATATATATATATACATATTGCGTATATATATATANACTGTCTTAGTCTGAGACAAACGAATATGATATATATATATATATGTATATATATATATACATATTGCGTATATATATATATATATTTGGGACATATGTACATAGTCTATGGTGAGTCTATATTTTGGATACAATGTCGCAAACAAAACTTATTGCATCTTATGATTTATAATGATATAATGCAAGGTGGATTGACCAACCCGGTCCAACTGCTGTTCTACCGAACCTTCTCCATTTTAGCTTTTTTTTTCTATCGACCAAACATTCCAACCGCTGTTTCACCCGAACCCTTCTCTGCTTCAACCTTCTGAACCCTGCTCGGAATATGTCCCTCCAAGAAGGTCAAGAAATTGATGTCTTCATAACCTTGGCGCGAGTGGAAAGAGCAAGCCATAAAGGGCAGTCAAAGTGGAGAACATCAGCGGACAATTGTTGAACCATTTTTCACGAGACCTCGGATTGTGTATATAATGTGTGTGAGAACTGAAGTCGTTCTACTGTTTTCTTCCTCAAGTCTAGTGCCTGTTTGTGGCACCAACTGTCCAAAGACCATGACACCAAAGCACATGCTCAAACAAAATCAAATGCTTCAAGAAAAGCTATGGCCATATATATATATATATATATCACATGTCATACACTTCAGCTTGACTATGCTTTAGTATTGACCACGCCGTCAATAATTCCTCATACCTTGCAATCTGATTGAGGCACATGCGCATGTTCAAATGAAGGCAACAACTAACATGATCAAGCGAAGCCTCACCTTTTCCAGCCACAGGTGGAAGTGGAAGCAAGTCCGACTATACTTCTTCTCGCGCGGATTTTCTGCGCGTCATTTTTGGCGCGGGAAGCATTTTTGGAGTCTTCGAGACAACTGCTGCCTTTTCCTGTTTCAGATTGTCCTTTTCCTTTTCTTTGGGTTTTTCAATCTTCATTGGCTCTCCCGTGATGTTGTCCAGCTGATGGATGAACAGAATGGCCGTTGCATCTTTGACAAATTCCACGTTTTCCTCTGCTTGACACAAGACCAGCGGAACCATAAATATCACTGCTAAAGGGTAAATTTCATTTACAACAAAGGACATCAACCAACGCAAAAAAATTTCCCATCCGCGGTCTTTGTCTCTTCGTGTTTTCCCATGAAAGTGCTTCCAAATGGACTCATCCTCAGTGCTGTAAAATGTTTCCATGAGCGGTCGCATGAACACGCCAACCACTGAGCCGAGGAGGAAGAAGGCTTTTTTCTTGTTTTGAAAGTTCAAAGCCTTAACGAGGATTTGGAGCTGGATAGCCGCCGCTCCACATTGGTTCGGGTCGTCATCACATGGGTCCAGTTTAAATGGTTCCTTCATCTTGAGGAAACCGACACAAAGCGTCGAGTATAGCACGACCTGAAGACAGAAGGTCAAGCAGGATTTGTATAAGCTCCCGGGCCCGTCAAGGTCCGTGTAGACTGAAGCTGGCGTCAATGGTTCGACGTCGGCCGTTTTGTCGGCCGTTTGTTCCGATTGTTCCCTGCAAGTTTGCTGGTTCATCTTTGTGAAAACGTACCAAATAATTGATCGAACGAGGCAGTATTGCAACAATCCCCGCACCAACATGCCCATTACTGGATCATCTTCATCGTCTTGAGCCATCACATCGAAGAGAATGAGGTACATGCCGAGCGACTCAACAGTCATGATGATGGGGTCAACCAACCAGTTGTTTTTGCCTGATATGTCTGTCCAAAATTTGATACCAGCGGAAATCCAGGACAAACCAAGCAAGATCACACCCATCCACCATCGCCAGCCTACCAGACAGTCTACCAGCCAGTGTAACCACTCCTGCCACCCGTTCAGAGTCATAGTCTGACGGTGTGGCGCCCGCTTCACACCGAGAGTGTTGAGCCAGCAAAGTCTGCGCAAAATTGGTCACCAGATGCAATCTCTCCTACCAATCTGTGTAGCTCTCCCGAGGCATGCTGAGTGTCGGACACAAAGAACGAAGAAGACGTTGAGGTACACAAAGCAACCGAGGAAGTACGACCAAAGGACAACGATCAAGCACACCGAAACGGCAACAACATCACAAAAAGAAGAGTGAAAATTCTAACCGCTAGATTTTGCGCTTACCACATCCAAAACATCTGAACAAGCGCCAGGATGATAAGAAAATGAAAGTCAACAATGCCCTATAAATGTAAAAACGAACGAGACTAACAGAACAACAGTTAGGAAAGAAAACAGAAGATAGAGAAATGAAGGAGACTAACAGAGAGAAGAAAAAGGCGGAAAAAAGTTAAGAAGAAAAGCCGAAAAGTTTTAGAAGGAAAAACCCCAAAAACACCCCAAGAAAAAACGGCAAAGGCGAGGAACAAGGATAGAAGACAAATGTAAAACCAGAGACGAACCTCCAACCACCAGCCCCTACAACCATCCCTTTCTACATTTTTTCCCCTGCCCCCAGCTGCAACGGCACCCAGCAATGGCGCCACTCCCCCAAAGTTGGTCGTCTTCCCCCCCGCAACCACAGCACGCAACAATGGCAGCAATGGCACCACTCCCCTAAACTTGGCCGTCCCTCCCCTTTCCCGCAGCGTGGCACATTACAATGGCACCCTGCAATGGCACCCAGCAATGGCACTACATCCACTCCCCCAAAGTTGGTCGCAATAGCACACTACAATGGCACCTTACGGTGGCACCCAGTGGCACCACGTCCACTCACCCAAAGTTGGACGTCACCCTCCCCCGCAACCATAGCACACTACAATGGCACCCTGCAATGGCACCACGACCACTCCACCAAAATTGGTCGTCACTCCGCCCCCCAACCATAGCACACTACAATGGCACCCTGCAATGGCACCCTGGTGCCACGTCCAATCCGCCAAAGTGGTTCGTCGGCCGTCCCCCTATTGGAAGTAAGAACCCCTATAGCTATCGCTATCGGGGGAACAAACACAAACAAGGACACCATGGGCATCCTCCTCCTTATCACCTTAATCATCATGGTAATCAAGATCACTGTGACCAGTGACCATACTGCTTCAACTTTTGATGCACTTGCAGACAGTCCAAGATCCCTGATCCAGCATACACAGGACATGGTCCGGACATGCTTGCCTTGTCATGCTGAAGACGTTGTCGGGCAGAGAAAGCACCAGAGTTGTGCTGCTGCAATCGCTGCTTCTCTTGGGCCCTGAGGGAGTGGCTTTGATGTACCAAATCCCCAACTGATTCGTAAGTTATCGCGTGGTATCACTGTAAAGCTACCATCTATGCAGTGTTGCACTGAGCTGCACCAGTGCCCAGTGCCTAGTTTTTGCAAAATGCTTGAGTCCTAAATCGACCGCTATTCCTGTGGAAACATAATTTTGATGCCTGCACCAGCGCCAACCCCTTGATTGCCAAGCTATAATTGTGGTTTTTATATTTGAATGTGGGTATCAAAAGGGCCCAAGCAATTTGTGTCGGAAATGCCTGTATGCCATCCACCTGTTCCAACTTGAATGGATATCCGCAGGAACCCTCCAGTTGTTGCCTGGCTAAACGCTGCTCTTCGAGGTCACGTTGTGCCTGTTGCAAGTCCAGAGGTTGCATCTTCACAGTTGTTCTCTCATCATCCTAAGGTATGGAGATGATCAGAGTCCCTCCCCTGAGCCTCCATTAATTTTGACATGCGTTCCTCTCGTTGTTCCTTCTTGGCGCAAATCTGCTGCCTTCGCTTATCCCTTAGAGCGTTTGCAGAGATCTACAAAGACTGCTGGTTCCATTTTTTTTGCTTTGAAGTCAGACTGTCACAGTAGCATGCGCACACATAAACGAAATAGACGACTCATACAAGAAGGGGCCCCCTAGTTATAAGGTAGTTATAACCCCAACAAACCCTATTTAACCATGGTTGTAAATGGGTATAACTAGGGATAAATCCACTTATAGCAGTTAGGGGGCCCCTTCTTGTATAAGCAACAAATGAGACTCAGCTGGGACTTTCCCATTGACCATTATCTGACCAAGGTGCTGCGCAGATCGAACAATTTGGTCTCGAGCCTCTCGACAAATGGTTTCTCAAATCACCTTGCCCTACAAAACCCAACCTTTGGACGAAAGGAAGCTTTGCTCCAAGGCTTATCCAAGTGTCATATTGGGATGTCATGACACAGCATCTTCAGCCCACCTGTTGTTGCTCATGAGCTTTCACCCTTGGGATTTGCAGCACTGCGTTGAGAATGGAAAATGGAAATCAGCGGTCAACGGTCAACATCGTCCTTTTCCTCGTCATCATCATCATCATCATCATCATCATCATCATCATCATCATCATCATCATCATCATCATCATCATCATCATCATCATCCTCATCATCATCATCCGAAAGCCAAAGAGTGTAGCCAGCTGAAACCAGATTGCAAATGCGTGAACCATAGACTCTTTATGTCTTTATGCATCTTTTTCCAATCCTTCTCATCTTAGATCTTCCTCATCCCTCCAAACGGGGGAATAAGCCAATAAGCATCCCCACATTTGTTCCAGCTGCTCCTTTCTTTCTGCCTGAAACACTGGAAACACTTCACCCGACAGAAAATGGGAAGCGAATCAACCCGGAGAAGCATCGACCCAACCGACCACCTCCTTGCGACTCTCCAAGTCCGACAACGAGGCCCGGCGCTTCTCAGCCTGAAGCAACTCCGCAAACTCCCGTCATTTTGGGTGATGCAAAAGTTTTTCCATGTTGTTCAGGTTGTTTCATGTCAGAACTATGGTTGCCAACTATGGAAAAAAAAAACACGGCATTGATGTGATTTGATGTGCAGTTGCTGCACTTAAACAATTTGGCATCTTGTCTGTGAAGAGGCGGCGACATTCAACTCAAAGACATGTCAGGGGAAAGGAAGCTCGTGGAACCAGTCTTAGAGACATCTGCAGATCCCTACGATCCCAGAAACAACGTGTCCTCAAAGCAAACCCAGCAGAGATTTCTTGCTAAATGCAAAATTCGGAAGATCTGTTCAACATAGTTCAAACATGTGCAAACTACCTGATATAGTCCAGGGCCAGGGTTCAACAACTACAACAACCTGAGTAACCTGATATAAATCTCCCATAGCTGCACCTGCTTCTGTTGTCTCTGTCGCTGCTCCTGCTGTCGCGCTTCTGCAGCTTGACGATCTGCCTGGCGGCAAGCTACTAAATTTTCTAGGTGGATATGTGATATGAGTGATATGAGTTGATAACCTCAATTTTTTTTGAGACATGACGGATTTTTTTTCCACAAGTCAAGGAACTCAAAACTCAAACGGTCTAAACGGAGGGTGGACTTCTTGGCCTGCAAACGTTCTAGGGTCTGCTCAAAGGCAGCACCATGCTGCTCGCTCTCCTGCCTAGGTGCAATTCCATGCTCAAATGTACGGTTCCACCTTGACTCTTTCTTGGATTCAAGATATTCAGTTCCATCTATTTCTTCACCATTTCTCAAATTGATGATTTCACCCCTTGAGCTTCCCAACTTTTGCCGAGTCTCCTTGCCATCAAGGCGAATCAAGTTCCAAATCTTCCCCCAAACAAAAAAATGACTCTCCGCTTTTATGTCCTCAGCTGCTTTTTGCTTACAGCTTTGTTCCCATCGGTGCAAACTTCGCTGCCGATGGCCTCACTCTGATGTGATGGAGCTACAACACCCGTGGTGATGTGCAATCAACTAGCAGTTGCCTGGCCAAGGTCTTCTCCGTGGCTGAGTCAGTTACCAACTTGCAGGTTTTCTGAGCCCCCCCACGTGATTCTGCCTGGTTTTTTAAGGATGAGGCTTGTGATCGAAAACAAAGGCCCTGTTTTTCATAAGTCTTCTACAAGCAACCAAGCATCCAAGTGCCATATTTTTTGAGGACCAAATGGATTCGGGAAAAGATATACCATAAATAGAATGTATACTGTATGTAGATATATAATAGATTTGTGTAACTATACACAATACAACTTGATCAAATGCAGCCTCATCGTGCGAAACTGCGCAAAATACAGACCACGATGGTTGTCTAACCAGGTTTCCAACCTGGCGCTGCCGCTCCATTCGATCTTGCCGCCACTGTTCATGCTGAGCATCTTGCTCCTGGCCCACAAATTTCACGGATGCAAAGCAACGGAAGCATATTCCAACAGAATCACAACAGCAAGGGCCTAGCTTGAGCTTCATAATTTCTCTTAACAATTGAATCATCCATCATCCTAAGCAATTTTTCCACACGAAAAACGCGGAACCTGCATGGTTTCAATGTGGCGCATCTCTTCGCTCAAAGCTCGCCTGAGGTAGTTCCAGTGGGCAATCTGCGTGCCAGCTGCCCTTTTGGAAGCAAAAAAGTTCTGAAAACTCTTCAAAATTCAAACACCTCCAATCCTGTAGTTCATCAACACTGCTAGGTGAGGCTTCTTGATGTCTGTTCTTAATCATCGTGTTTTGTGGGATTTAATGATGAAAATTCCAAGCACCCAACTTCAACCAACGGCTCTCTCGCCTTGAGCAACAACAAGTCGACTTGGAAAACATAAAACCAACAAATCACTCGTGATCAAGAGAGATTGTGAAGGTAGCCCTGGGTGCATGATCCATCCAGTCATCCAGCATCATCTTTCAGCCTTCAACATCGAAGGCTAAGATCCCAGCTCTAAGCCACGCTCTGTTTGACGCCGCTCCTGTTCCACACTCTCACTAGCACAGAGGGACCTTAGTTTGTTGCCTTCTCCCAGAAACAGATCAACCTCATCAGTGTCTCAGTGCTTCTTTTTGTATAGCTCCCATTGGAAGATTACCCTGCAGATCTCATCATACCTTGTCTACACCGTTTTCATGAAGTCGAACAGACTGGGATCCCAGACAAGTTGCTGAGGCTTAAGCGAGCGCTGCGACAGGTCCTAGGACTTTTGGAATTTCAGGATTGTTGCCTTAGGTACCCAATACCATCCCAATGCCTCATAGTCTTCACACTGGTGCTGCGTGGTAATGAGCCCTGGCAAGAAAAATCATAGCACAAGGACAAAGAGGGAAATGATGTCAAAGGTCGCTGGTCTTTACGAAATACGATAAGATCTCAGTCGAAGAAGAATGTCTGGAACAAAAGGTTTTTTAGAGTTTCTAGCATGTCACGTTTTTCTCCGCTGGTCAGAATTGAAGCATTGCCCAGTGGTGGACCATATGCATTTTTGCATCTGAAACGCGAGGCCTCCATCGAGGACAAGCTTGCCTCAAGAATATTGTCTGGGAGTGATTCCACTTGACTGCTTGACACCATTCAGTAGCCAAGTCTTCTATCCTGCGCATGTCCTGCCCTACATCTAGCGCTACAAAAGAAGCAAAGTTCTGTCATGTCAGTCATAGTTAGACGTTTGGACACACACCCTTTCTGAAGTGTCCACCAGTCTGGCATCTCAAATTGATGAAGATCACACAACTATGGCAGTGCAAACAAGTCAAACGAGGGCCAAAACCGGAAAGCCATTGGTTCCAGCATAGATTCGCAATCTCCCATGCACGACACGTCCAAGTCAGCGACACTGCGGAACATTTGGTTGCCTCGGAAGCTGCTGGGGTAGATCTCTTGGGCTCAGAGGATAAATTTTGACTCACCAATTTGAGTTGTCTCATCATCATCATCATCATCATCATCATCATCATCATCATCATCATCATCATCATCATCATCATCATCATCATCACCATCATCATCATCACCATCAAACCTCTCCAACATCCACAGCTTCGTCCCTGAGCACCCCGGCCACCCGTACGTGAGCCATCCGTTGAAGCGCGCTCCCTCGGACTCACCTGAGAAGTCTTCGGAGAGTTCCACCACAAAACTGCCACAAATTCACGGAAATCCCTCGCCTTCTTCACAGGGCTCGTAGTTTCCAAGCCCTAACAAAAGATTAGGAATGTCATTCCAACCCTCATCTTGACATCATGATACTTCAAAGATGCCACACCTTCAAATCTTTCAAACTCTGTTCAAGTCACATTGCAATCCTAAGATCTGGTGAAGAAATCTTGATACAAATCGCCTGGCTCTTGCCCCGCGGCAAGGTACCACTTTTGGACCCACGTTTGGCCTTTGATGCCTGACAACACCACTACAATCATACGCTGTCAGATATGCAAAGATATGCAAAGACATTGGAATTCTGTCTAACAAGTAAAACCAAGTAAACATACTTATATAACTGCTGCAAACATTCCTTGAATGTTTGAATCCTCTGCAACTAAACCAGTCGCCTCAAAAGGTGCTCCAAAGCCTTAGCTAAATGCTCCAAAGCTGGCATGAGAAAAATCTCCAAATAAATGTGGGACCTCGTGAAAAAGAGTTGGACTTTGAAGTGACCTCCCAGGCTGAGCTTCCCGGACTGTATGGTGGTTTGTTGGCACCAATGCTATCCTTTGGAGAGGGCCTTTGATCACAAGTTGAGTGACAAAGACCCTGAGAATGCACGATATCCACAAGGAATCTATCAGGATCCATCAAGATTCAGCAGGGTTATGTGGTTAAGATGGGTTAACGGGTTAACTGTAACCATGAATCATCTATCAATTCACACCAGTCATTCAGCTTCTACAGCAGTGAAGATTGAAAGATGTAAGCCTAAAAGCGGTATGACAGGCAGACCTTGTGACTGTTTCAAGATTGATTTGATGCAACGTACACAGTTGTAGGCCACTGTGGTAGAGCTGGTTATGGCTTCGAGGCTCTCGCGGATGGTTTCCAACCAAAACCTCCTGGCAGGCACCACCAGAAATCTTCTGAGCCAACATTTGGGTACTCAATGCTTCACCATTTCATCACCAAAGTTCATGTCTCTGTGTATCACTTGGCTGTGAAATTCGCTCCTGAGACACTGCATTGGGTTTGACCGGTGTACTTGGTGCCACTGCAGCTTGCGGTGACACTGGTGCCACTGCAGCTTGCGGTGACACTGGCATGGCTGTTGCCACCATTGGCACCGTCCCAGGCATCGTTGTCGCTCCAGGACGCCATGGAGAGAAAGCCAACTGCGTGGGAATCGCAGCAGGACTCATGGCCTGAAACTTCCATGTCACGTGATGTTGAGGATAAAAGATATAAGAATTATATAAGAACTATGAATTATGAAGATATTAATTTCCAAGCATCACACTCCTCAGCTTACATCATTGTGTTTCATTGTGGTTAGTTGTTAATTTCTGTTCTCCATGATCATGTGGCAACGTGGCAAACAGTGGCCTGTGGCGATGGCGCCGTGGAGATGTAGGTCAGCTTCGGACTGGTGCCACTGACCGGACTCACTGCACTCATGGTGCTCATCGGACTGATCGCAGTGCCTTTGCCAAGATGTTGATCTGGAAATGATACCAAGATATGAAAAAATACCAGGCAAAAAAATGTACTGTTTGTTTGTTTTTGAACTGCAGACCTTTTTGACGTGAACAGATTGAACCTTTTCATTTAAAAAAAAATAATCATAGTCATAGTCTACCACAAATCCTACCCACATCTTCATAGAATGAAAATCCGACTCCAGCCCCACCTTGCGGCATTGCCATTCCTTGGGGCCAAACCTCAGTAAATCAACGATCAAGTTTCCTCCTCCTCAACTGCTAGCCATAACTCAGTTCCAAACTTTGGTGGCACCAGGAGATTGTGGTGTTTGAGGTGCCTGCCAGCATGTCGCATTTCTCCCAGAAATTTGTTGGGTGGTAAATAATCTGACATCTTAAAAAATCGGATGATCCCGGATGAGCCATGATTTTTATTCAACAAAATTTCAAATGATAGTCATAGTTTGATGTACAGTACATGCCATGGTCACATTTAAGACACTGTGAAAGCTCTTTTTGTGTGCGAGCTCCAAGACTTGCAAGGCAGTTCTGAAATTTTCATCATCATCTGTGATATTTACGTTGGTGATTTGTGTTTGTTGATGTTTTAACCACAGGGTACAACTAGAGCTCGTTGCAAAATAAGATGTTGATGTGGTGCCACCACACTACGGTGCCACCTTGCTATCCCCGGTGCCCTCTCAGTTGCAAACTGATCTGATCACACTCATCGTGGCTTGCGGCGATTGAGGCCTGCCACTGCTGAGAGTGCAAAAATGCACCTTGACAAAAAAAGTGTCTGAAACTCACGTTGAACACTCAGAAGCCAAGCAGTGTTTTCAATAAAAGTTTGAGAACCTTCTAGATTCTAGAGTAAACACATACATATGTATGTATATGTAAATATATATATATACATACATGTAGTAATTCTTTGTCTGCCACCTCGGACCCTCTTTCTACCAGCCCAACATCGACTTATCTTCACCATGCCACCTGGCCATTTGAAACTGCGCAGGAGAATGGCCCGCCTGCGAACCCACTTGCTGTGTCCAGCATCGTGGCTTCAACAACAGTGCTTGTGAAGTGAATGTGGGGCAAGGTGTCCCATTGCAGGTGAAGAGCAAACATACTTACTCCAGGAATGAGAAGCTAGGAACTGCATGAGCGACGGGCAAAATAGAAGAGAACAACTAGCAACTTTGGAAGCAGGGTCATCGTTTTGGGAGTCGAGTTAGATATATCTGCTATATGGTTTCATATGCTTTGGTGTATCTTGCAACAACTCGTCTATGGGGTTATCGTTTGGGGGAGTTCACCATATCGTCAAGGTTCCAAACGTAAAGACTCCTGCATGCGCCTTTCTGCCTGTCTCTTATATGAGATTTAAATCCTAGATTCGTTTGATGTCAGGAAAATCCCCAAGAGCTGAAGACGACCCAGTGGTCAGAGGTATGAGATGTGTACATATGTCTCATCCATGGCGCACCATAGGCGAGCCAACAGCTCCAGGCACCATCGTATACCTGAGAGTCAGGGTAGGCGACGGATCCCTACATGTGACAGGTTTAGGTCTAATGAGCAAAAAAGAACCGAATGATTTCCTATCTCATGATAATATTTGGATGGAATCATTTCAATTTCTGCAAATTCAATTATACATATCATTTCAATATGGTGTTATATATATATATACACACCTTATATACAGTATATATCCATATATGAGCAACGGACTAAACCTATTACATCCGCGAAAGGACGTGGCTGAAATGGTCATCGTTTTTTGTGTGTCCCTCATCGTTCCTGAGGATTTAATGTTTGCAATAAAATCAGGCGAACATGTGTATCAAGAGTCATCGTTTTTATGTCACCCCTATCGTTCCTGAGAGTTTCATGATGGTATCAAGTATCAATGTCCTGGTGTAACTGTTCCAAAATGTCGGAGGTTTTGGCGGGCGCTCATATAATAATCTCTCCTCAATTTTTCGTTGAAGATTTTTGCACCCCATCACCACTCCCCAAAACTTGGTGTTTGCTCATCCAAGCCGCATCTTGACCGCTGGAGGAATTGCCACCCCGCCACCACCCGAGCCACACGGCTGGAGGGGGCAGGCAGATTTGGGAGGTGAACCCATTTGGATACGAACCGCGAACCTCTGCTAGCTGATCCTGGATCATGGCTCGCCTTTTTGGCTGTTTCCAAAATCAAGGTACCCCAAAATGGATGGTGAAAATAATGGAAACCCCTATTAAGATGGATGATTTGGGGGTACCCCTATTTTTGGAAACACCTATTTTTTCGAAGTGAAAAGAGTCATTCATGTGGAAGAAAACACCCACAAACAAGTCAGGAGAAGATGTTTTTATTGTTTTTTTCGTATTGAGTCCATGATGGAACTCTAAGCATGCTTTTATGTTGTTCCAGACTTTTCAGTCACCATGTTTAGTCAAGGCCCAAGGCATTGCTTCAGTGTATTGATTTGTAGATTCAACACACCTACTGTTGATGGAAGAAATCCTGCACCAGTTGATATGGTAAATATCCCATTATTTACAAGGTTTCATGCATGTTGGGTGGTGCAGGATTTCTTCCATCAACCGTATGTCACAGTTCTGACCTCAACTTGCCATGTTTCCCGCAGAACCACTCTTTTCTGTGGGACCGGCGACCAAGCTATCCAGCTACCCATCATTCCTATCCCCGGCATTTTCGCACGGAGTTGGTAATCCTTTGATGTATTATAGTTGGTCTTAGGAATTATCTCATCATCTGCAAAAATAACATCACTGAGAAGTTGCTTCAAAATTTTGAGGGATTGCTGAAGTTGACCCTTGAATCTGCCGGTTTTCTTTCAGTAAGATTTTCGAACGTTTGATCCTTCATTGATCCTTCCCAATTCGGCCAATTCATGGCTTCTATTGCTCAATCTTCCCACTCAAATCGCCTGAGAGTTGCAACCAAAGTAAAGTGCAATGCAGCATTTTGAAAGCATGTTCAACTCCAAAATCCTGTAAAGGTTCACCAAAAAGCAACCCAAAAATCTCCAGAAATGGAGTTTGTGAAAAAACACATTGCGTCCTTGCGTTCTGTTTAGCCAATACTCCTTTCCTGGGCTATGGACTTCTCCCGCTTCCGCGGTTGTGGGCTCTTTGACCTGTGGACAACAATAGCTAGTAACTACAAACACAATGGAACTTGGGCTCTGTCAGTCTGTGCAAAGATGCTCCAACTCATACCAGATCACATTTCTCAACTTCCTGCAGTTGCCTCTATGACATATGACTTCAAAGTGTTGTGTCCAAGTGCCACTGGGACTAGTTACTAGTTCCTAACCAAGTGGTTTAAACAACAACAAGCGTGGATTGAATGATTGAACGTAGAGAACTGGCAAACACTGGGTTCCACACTCAGATTTGTCCCGCCGCCGTCCCTGGCAGCTGTGAAGGTATGTCTCCCCTAGCAGGCCCTACTCCCCATGTATTCAAAGGGTCCAAAAGTAAAACTTCTGAATGTCTTTGCCGTTGTATCAACTCCATGAATGTGTTCAAAATCCCAAGGAAGGTGTGCAAATCATCAAATGAAGATTCTGGTGAAATATGGTGAAATGGTCCTTGGCCGCTTCAACAGGACAAATGCCACCATCCAACCATGCCATGGGCACCCGATCATCCTTCCGCCGGTCGTCCCGCCGGTCATCCCGCCGGTCGTCCCGCCGGTCGTCCCGGCGCCGGTCATCACGGCGATCATCACGGCGCCGGTCATCATCCCTAAGGAGTTGATTCCATGCCAACTGGAACATGGGTCATGAGTCATCATTGTCATAAATCATACAAACATGAGTCTCTCCATCTGTTTGCTGCACATCACATAAAGATCTGTGATGATGTCATACGACACCCACACCCTGTCTAATCTTACCATGCCTGCGCCGGCCGGAGTCAGCCTGTGTCAAGGCGAGATCAACATTGACTAGTCAGAAGATCTGCAAGAATCTGCAAGAAGGTTCAAGTTATGCTTCCTTCTGAGGTAATGAAGAAAATTTGGCCTTGTAGAAAGCACAATGACAATGTCCAAGTTCTCAAAGTTTATTCAACAATAATTGCACTTCAGCAATGGATCAAACATGTTCCAATAGCTATACACCTTTATATAATCTACATCTCTGCCCACCTGCTTCGACCGGGAACGACGCCGCGGGGATCTCCGTTCGCGCTCTTGATCCCTGGTAGCGCGAGCTTGCTTCTCTGCCTCCTCCAGGTCTTGCCTCGAATTAATGAACCCAGCTTCAACGGAGAAAGGAACTGGTGAAGCCGGGATAGATTCAATGTATTGGGAGCAAATGAATCTTTGAGAACCTCTCAGCAAACAGACTGAAATCTTCAGATTATAATTGATTTGCAAAATGTCTAAGTCGGGAATGTTTGAGGGCTGGGCTTCCGTCTTTTGAGCTCTTCCTGCACTTTCTCAGCCTCCTCCTTTTTTTTCTTGAGCTCGTCCTGTCGCATAAAACTGGCAATTCTAAAAATCTGATTTGGCTCTTGAACACTGATTTGCTCAAAAAGCGGATGCAATTGAGAAGTAAAGAAGCAAAGAGGCAGCCATTTGCAAGATTTTCAACCTTTTCTGAAAGGTTCAAGCTATCCCCAGCAGCAAATGTGAGGGTTGAATGGTTGAATCCCAGAAAACAAATTCACACATTCTATAGGCGAACCAGCAGCTCCGCTGGCGCTCCGCTCTCCCGAGTCTGGCCTTCTTTTGGTCGATGAACTCCCTGGGTACTCCTACTGGGCTCTCCTGCAATGAGCAAGCTAGTATCATCCACAAGGTTACCATAGCTCAAGTCGAGCAGTGTTTTACAAGCGTGTTTTGCATTTGTTTGGATGCCTGGATGCCCCTGAAAGTGCTCATTCCTCCCGTGTCTGGCACTCATCTCAAGTCCTACATAGCTTTCCTTCAGAAGTTTTTCAAAAGCAAACAAACCTTCGATCACATCCCTCTCCTGAGCAGAGATTAAATGCTGCCATAGTTCAGAGCAAAAAGGCCCAGCCTGCTCTCTGAAGAGTGTAAATAGCATATCTGCATACCGATGCATATCGATGCATATCGATGCATATCGATGCATGTCCAAATCAGCATCTCGATCTGTGACACAAGCCTTGCGCTCCATAAAACCCGTCATGTTCACCTGAGCGCTACCACTCAAATGCAGTGATGAGTGCCAAACAGCCAAATAGCTTGACATTGAAATGCTCACCACAACAACAACAACAACAACAACAACCACAACAACAACAACAACAACAAGAAGCACAAACAAATGAGGTTCAAGTGCCAGCCTAACATCCCATCCATTGGCTCAAGCCCCCAAAACCCTCCCTGCCTGCAGCAGCTTTGGGTCCAGCCCTTTGTCTCCAGGCTCTGAAAGCTGCGCCACGCAGAAACTGGCGACCCGTGCGCTGCTACATGGCAACCAACAAGAACTTCCATGAAGATCACACGATTTTTTTGTTTAAAGATTCATACCTTCACAAAAAGGGTGGTGAAACCCATGTCTTCATCACTTCTACGTTTGAACTCCAAGTGTTAGCTTGCCAAACAGTTTAGTTGCATGACCTGTTTGATTTGGGTCAAGAAGCGAGTTTTCACAAAAAGCGCAACTATTCAATCGCTTCTATCCTACTAGCTATTAGCTTGATCCATTCTCATTTAAAGATGCCCATGAAAAACCACTCCCCCATCTACTGGGCATCCAGGCTCCACCACGATGTCATCCTCAAAGCCCAACATCTCGGTGATACGTTTCGCGATCCATGGCTTCATTACATCCATGGAGACCTTCAGGGCTACATTTTCTGGGAGAGAAGTTGACAACTCGGGTGATGATGAACCTGATGTCCATGGATTTCCCATGGATTTCACAACATGAAGTGATTCTTGTTTGATTTTCCGAAGTTCTGTTTTTGATCCAACCTTTTAGAAATCAACGAATCTCTCTCAACTGCCTTGGACATATCCACTTTCTGCGTATAGTGCTCCGGGAAGCGTTTGTTTTTCTCCATGTCCTGAGGGTTTTCTCCGGGGCAAATCGGTTTCAGTTAACTCTCCAAGGTCCAAGGTCCAAACCTTGATAATTTTCTGCTCGGCATTGACATGTTTCACCTCACAGGGCTAGGGGAAAAAAAACCCACCACATCTGGAGTTTGGAGAAACTTCACCTTTTTAAAAAAAGGGTATCAAGTGACCTTTGCAGTAAATGATTGGATGCCCTTGGCCAGATGGCAAAGAAAACCCTATGATTTGCAACGATGTGCGAAGATTCTGCACTGTGCTTGATGGATTCTCAACACTTCCGATAGACCGCAGGGGCCTGATCCGTATTGGTACCGCGGAAGAAGCCGGAAGACATGGCCTGAACAAATTCACTGATTCCATGCAAAAGTCAAGTCATTCCACTGGATAGGAAGGCTTGAAAAGGTTCACTCGGTGAAATCTGTTCTAAATTCTTGCGCTGGCAACACTTCTGCTCATTCCAATTCAAGGTATTTTCAAAGACATTCATTAATTGACAGGTGTACATGATTTCAGTATACATATATATATATATGTATAACACATTCACCATATAAAGGTGCTACAGCAAGTCTGTTGTATTGTTGCTTTGACCATGGGATTCATTGGCACTAAAGATCTGCTTGCCTTCACCTGCGGGTCCCTGCCACGCAGCCGTGCTCAAGGCCAGTATTGCTGTTGAGCCATGTGGAACCATGCGCTAAATATCGGAGGCAAGTCAAATTTCAAATACGTATTGAGTGAAGCAGCTCATTCCAGGCAGCAATGGAAAATCACAGCAAATGTAAATGAAAGTAGCAGAAGGACCTTCCAAAGAAAATGGAAGTGAAAGTGCTGCTTGGAACGAGCACAAGCGCCATCCAATGCAATAGTCGTTGCTCTCTGCAAAGCTTCAATGCCAAGAGCACCACAGCTCAAAAGCAAACTTGACAAGATGGGAATGCCTTCACGAATCACTCTTGAGCTACTATCAATAGCTGAAGCGCGATTAGGGAGGGATAAAGGCTGCTATTTAACAACTGTTTCTGTAACTGCAGTAAATGTTACTAAAGCTGCGTGATATCCTCAGCAAAAGCAATACGTCGTTGGAAACAAAATTACTGGCCCGAAACATGCCTTGGCAACCTCTTTCCCGGAAGCCTCCCCAAAACCTTGCTGAAACCTCCCCAGAGCCACCCGAGACGCATATTTTTGTCTCTAGGCCACTGCTCTGTGCGAAGCCTGGTTGGTGGTGTCACGGGGAGTGAAGTCCTGTCTGGAAATCATTGCGACATTTGTCGGGGATATCTTCGAAATGTTCACTTGTTAGATCCTTTTACTATCAGATCTGCCTACCCGGTCTGTTCCACCTCTATTCGGCCCAGTTGGTACTTCTGGAAGGTAGGGACAAGTACCACAGCGACGGGTAAGAACTGATAGGTGCATGCACAAACCCCCTAGAAAAATGGTTTCAATCCTTCGAGAAAACTGCGATTCGACACATCTCTCAGTCCTATAAGTCATTGTTGTCAACCAGTGGTCAAATGTCACTAGGAGTGCTTCTATTGAGTCCTACGGATCATGTATATACTATACGGCTATACGGTATATCTGTATGAATCTGACTCAAATCACCAGGGGGGAAATTCCATCCTCGATACTCGAGCCTCACTGCATCATCGAATTCCGAGGTGACAAAAGGCCGCCTGACAAAGCTGGACATCTGAAAGATTCACTCGCAAATGGGATGCTTTTTTTCCGCTCCGATGCAGTTTTATCATGTGGAGTATCTGCAGTTTAATGGCCAACACAATTTCTGAACATGCTTACAGGACATATTTGGCTGAAAAATCCTAGCTCATCCTCCTTTTCAGCAACCAAAATCTTTGATCCACTTCCCCCTAGCTTCTTCAGATCCTAGCAGCAGAGGCAGGGCAGCTGTTTCTCACTCTGTTTCCTACGAGGTCTTTGGCTCCATTACCGCCTTGGGCGGTCGAGACCGGAGGTCCGAGAAGACATCGGCGGCAAAGGCTGAGGATCTCAGCTGATTTACAATGCGGCGAAATGGGCCTCGCAAGAGGTGCTGATTCCTCAATTACAGGACAAAAAGAAATACTGTGTAAATTGTATCTATCATATACAGTATCCTTAATGCACAACATGAGTGGCAACGTTCTGGCTTGAAGTAGTACTTGCATTATTGTTATACTACTGAGAGGTCCTTGTGCGAGTATCTACACGCCGGAGTGAATATGATTCACTCAGAAATATGCCCCTGCGCAGTCTTGCGGCAGTGTTTACGCCTCTGCAGATCTCTCATCTCTCAGAAGGGATTTCCAAGGCTGCTCACACTACTGACACTACTAGCCACGCTTTTGCTCCGATTCAGAGCTGTTTCGGAGGCGACGGGCATGTTCACCAAAGGCCAGGCTAACCTTCAAGCGTGCGTTGCTCAACAGAGGCAATGCGGCAATGCTGTATTACTTCTTTTCCCAGGATTCCAAAAAAGCATGACGGGCGCTGCTCTATTCTAGATCAGTTGCTGAGGCTGTCACTTTCTGACCTTGACACCGGACATGAACACAGCCCATGCAGACAAAATGAAAAGCTCTGGAGGTTTTCATTTAAGAAGGCTTTTTCCGTGCTGCTTGTGTTTTCCTGTAGATCTTTGCACTGAAACATGCACTCCCAACAATAGATTCTTGAACACTTTCATGACTCAAGCTGGCCAGATTCACAGAGGTTTCATCAGTTTCATATAGACTGCAAGATTTGGCATTAGACCCACAGCACCATGACCCGAGGCTGCTGGCATTAGAGCTCCATAGCTGCTTGCTGGTGAAGCCTGAGGTTGAAAAAATTGGAACAACAGGCTGACGATTTCTTCCCTGCTGAGATCTTGGCCCTGTTCATGGGCATGGATCCTGGCAAACAGATTTGATCACACCAACCAACAACAAAAAACAGCTGCCAGCCACCCCTGAAACCATACGGAGGCAGCTTCTTTTTTTAAGGTCCTCATGGTCGCAAGGCTTGTGAAGGCCTCATAGATGGCATTGCCATCATCGATACCTCGGTGTGAGGTATACACCATCATCGATGAACGGAGGTCCACGGAGGCCACAAAAATGCCCAGGCTTCCATACTCATAGGACCATACCGAAGAGTCGTGCCTTTGGTTGCCTACATTTTTCCACCAGAAAACCAAGAAAATCCAAACAAAAAATCTTGCAACTCTGAACCAGGAAGATCTGAATATCCAAAATCATCTCCGACAAGTGCGTTGACCACTCCTCATATTCCTGCAGAGTCTTCTGCCAGCTTTTGAGATCAGCCCTGGCAGAATCAAGTCATAGGTTACTACCATTCACAGCATCAATCCGAACAGTTTGATGCGAGGCAGTATGACATGTATGGTTTGACTAGGAAGCAGTGTTAAATGCCTGTACACTGCGATGAATTACCCTATCAAGACCGGTCCTGGGCTTGTGAAGAAGGAAAATTGCAGGGACCTGAGTAGGATAGGAGGATAAGACTTAGGTCGGGGGAGTTGAGAGGCATAAAACAAATTCTCTGTTCTTGGAAGCTTCTATTGCTCATCTATCCACAAATACTTCCACCGAGCATTTCTCAGGTGCGTTTCATCTTCCCAGTCCCATGTCCAACACTCAAGAAACTTCACTTAAACGTCCAGTTGAAGCCCCCAACGGGTCGCCGCGTGGGCGGAATGGACTCCGTCATCTGGAGGACGCTCTTCTCAATCTCATCCAAGCGAGGCCGGATCGGAGAGGCCTGTAGAATCCAACCACAATTGTTTTCGATAAATGGTCTCCTGGGTCCTGTTTCACCAGCCTTGTCGTCTATATCCACCATGAAGACCATGCAACAGTTCTCAGCCTCGGACAGATCTTAAGATGGGAAGTTTTCCAATCATCTTGCTCTAGCAGAGGATTGTATCTAAACATACCAAGACTCTCAGATGAATAATAATCTGCTGTGCAATAAAATTATGCAAAAATGGTGCAAAGGGCAGAAATGTCAGAAAATCCAGCAAAGACTGTGAGAGCAGAAACTTTCCCTGCTGTTGCCCTTCCCCTGAATTTGGACATGGGATATATTCTTTTCACTCCACTCAGCTTCCTCAATTCGTTTCCATTTGCCCCTTCAGCCCACCCTGAGCAGCGCACATCGGAAGTACTATTGCATGCTTTCGTAAGCTTCCTAGCAGTTTGTCGGGGGACAGATCAAAGTGTCCAGCCAAGCTTCGATTAAAAACTCATGCCAAATGCTCACATCATAGGAAATGAATCGATTGTGACAAGCTAACTACAAAATAATTACACGGAGACATCCCGTTTCACGTGTCAATCTTGAAGAACCCCTTAATCCTAAGGTCATGCAGCCTCAATGCTTCCTGTCCCTACACACCACTTCCATGTCCCCAAAAATGATGGGAGGACCCATAGAGCAAAGTTCGGAAGGAGATCTTTGCCAACCTTAAAAGTGGCCAACAAGTCCAATGCAATGCCTACTTTCTGGAACAATTTTTCAAATTTTCTATGATTCTTTCATTCTTGCTTTTATTCTTTCTGCAAAACGTCTTGGGATGTTTTTGAATCTGACAGCTTTGCTAGAGGTTTCTGAGGACCAAGCCGAACCTTCGAGTTTGAAGGCCTAGTTTTGTCACAATGCATGACCGCACCCAGATTTGCTTGATCGATTTTCTGCATAAAAAAAAAAAACATCTTCTACGTTGTCACAGCTTTTGATACCTCGAAGCTCATCCCATCTCGCCCCAGTTCTCAGAAGACCCAAAAAACTGTTATGCCTCTTAGGTCTGATCAGCTAATCATCCAAGTCTTTATCTTTCTGACCACAAACCACAAACAAACTCAGCAAACCGATCCGCTTCCTTTACTTTTTAGTGACTATCAGTGACTATCATCCGCTACCTGCCTCCTGGTCATTACTGCAGCTGGAATCTCCACACGTGGAACTTCCTGGATTCACTCCATGACAAAGTCAACCAACAAAAAATGTCTCAACATGCTTTGATCTTTGTATGTGCATGGGACACTGGGTTCAGTCTAGGTGATTGTACTCTAGGATTTTTGGTGATTAGGATTTTGATGATGCAGCCAGATTCACATTTGAAAACAAAAAAGTCGAGATCTTTAGGCCAGATCTTCAGAACTGGAAGCAGAGCAAAAAAAAACTGTGAGCCGCAGCAAGACTTCAGGAGTTGAAACGCAAAAAAACTCCATTTGCCGTTCGCCCTCCCCAACTGAGGTGCCCGGACACATAAGCAAACAAACGGCAGGAAGGTGGCACTCCCCGAACGATCTGGGCGGAACAAATCGCTGGGTCATTTGGAGCTTTCATCCACGGACCAGCGGATCAGTCCAAGCGGTTTAGCAAAATATAAGATTTCATACAACCAAGCACCAGGCGGCATGCCAAAACCCGGATTCATTTTAAATTCATGAGGAGAAAATGGGATTTTCACCACATCTCTGTTTCTGGAAAACCAAGATCCCCCGGCAGGTTTTCGCCGGCAGCTTCTCCACTTTCATTGGCTCACTGCCCTTGGAGGTCACCGAAGTGCTGTCCCTTAGGTTTGCCGTGCCAAATTCATGGGAATGGGATGCCATCAAGCCATCCACTTAACTCCTTTAAAAAAAAACACCAACCCGTTGGAAGGTGGTATGGTCAACCCGTTTTAAACCATCGCAGCTGAAAAAAAGGGGTAACAAGTGGTGCCGAAGACTCATGGAAAACGCTGCTGAGTGGCGTATCCGGACTCTGCCGTAGAGCTTGGGCTGTCTCACCTTCAGAATCAGCCCTACTTTCATGATGGTAAAACTCGTAGGAACGGTATGGCTGTGATCAGTGCAGATTACAGATACTTCTTCGTTTGATTCAATTCTTGAACTATCTATGCCTCTTGATTCAGTACATTTCCATAATCTATCCTCCACTCCTCTCTTCATTTATGTGCATAATTCATTCGCAGATTCCTCTGCATCCGATACTTCATACTTCGAAAAGTCTGTGAAGCTGCCAATCGTAAAACTCATCGATCATCCAATCATATTCTTTTCTTCAATGGCTTGGCCCATGGACCTCGATCAATCCATGTATCTCCTGGATCTATGTATCTCTTCATCATTCGTCCAAGACCTATGGTGATACTTCACATCGTTCCAAACGCTATTTTCATTATCACTATACTACTATATGAGTAGTGCTGAGTAGTGCTACACTGCAGACAGATCAAAGCTGAGCTTCGTCATAGTGTCCTAGTGCCAAAGATCTTGGAATATCTTATTTTGTCATCAAGCAAAGTGATATTCTCTCACCATCTGAGCTCGCTACTTTCGCAGGCACTTTTCACGGCAATCTCATTCAGATCTCCATTCACCTGCCAAGAAAGCTAGCATTTTTGTCGAAATTTGGTATTCTGGAAGCTGTGGAATCATCTTGTTCATCTCACCTGGGCTGGACTCTGTGCCCAGCCTCAAACATGAAGTGGAAGGGTATATCCCTCTCAACTTCAGGCCTGTGGCTCACAGTGACAGTCCGGCGACCATGGAACGCAAACAATCGAAGTCTCAGTGTCTGGCACTTGTGATAGATACTTTTCCTGACATACCACGACACAGGCGGTCCACAGGCAGCACGAGAACAATTCCGCAACATGGCATCTCGTCACTCCATTGACCTCCTCTCCGGCCATCCCGAGCTTCTTTTTCCCACGGCGCTCCTGGGATCAAAAGATGATTTCGTAGTTACACCCGGCAAGGGACAAGTGGTGAGGCATCGCGGCATCACCGACACTTCAAAGGTAAAGGAGATTCATTTTGTGGTCCTTCAGAGTATTCAAAACTTTGCAATGCGAGCAAATGGAAAAATAAACGACTGCAATTTCACTCTTTCTTGCCTCTCATCTCTTTCAGAATTTCAGAACATGACTGCGTCAGATCATTTACCTGCAGCATTGTCGACACTTTGGCCACCAACCTGCCTTTCAGTCCTATCTACAATTCTGCTTAAGTTATATTTCAATAGCCATAGCAATAGATCCAAAAACCATGTGATCTTGTTTGCACACCTTTGCAACTTTGCGTCCTGTCGCTCTTTGTAGGCCATCATCTTCACCGCCATCTCTGGATCCATTGGAAGTCTGATCGGACGTCGAGTCAAGGGTTTAGCTGCAGAACCCCAATCCCCCCAACCCCCCTGGCCTCCCTCCGGTGGTTTGAGATCGGACCTTTGTTGAAGAGACAGCCGCAATCTGGCGAAGGCGGGGCCAGCATTGAAAAGGTCAACTAGCCTTACTAGAGCGTACACGTAAACCATGTGTACCATGAGAAAATAGAGACTTTGCCATCACTCTTCACTTCTTAAGACTGTGTTTTAGTCGTCGCAGTATCTGCCACTTCGAAATTAGATTAGCAAACAACACAATAAAGCACAATAGTACAAAACATCAAGATATCCCAGTTGAGCTCCCTTTGTCAGCACTTCATGTCTCTTCGCCTTCTCTACTTCTTCTCTGAAGCTCGGCTTGCCGTTGGAAGCGGACTTCAGGGTTCCCTGGTTCGTGGAAATGGATGACGTGAAACTCAGTTAGTTCAATCAACTTCACACCTCTCTCAATGATGAAACCAGCGCCTGGCTGGCACCAGCCAGCTCTCCACCATTCCGGTCCTGCCGGAAAGAACCAAGAAATAAAAAAAGATCTAAATCAACACAAAAAAAACATCAGATGATCAATCATCATACGTACATTACAATGTACTAATATTAATAATTACTTTCATGTAACGATTTGAAAGGAAAACCTGAGACACTGGCTTTCGACGAGAGCCCTCCACGCTGTTCTTGCCTGCAAACGTGGCACACTGTATATCATTTCGTCATCTCTTCGTAATCGCTTAGCTTTTCAACGAACCCAAATGCGATCCTCAAAACAAAAGTAATTATGAAGGGTTGTTAACCTGCAATCTACCTTCATACTGAAGGTGTTAGGGGGGCATTGATTGATGCCAAGAAAACCTCACCTTGATATCTCAGAGTTGGGCCCATCTTTCCATCGCCCGGATTCCGTGGGAGCCTGGTGGCTGTTGGGTGTGAATATTAGCGTGGTTTCCTTCACTTTCATCTTGCGAAGTTTACGATTTACCACAAAATTCACAAAATCAAACCATCAGTTCAGAGTTCTTGCTTTGAGAATATCTTGAATCTAGATTGCAAATGGATTTGGGTAATCTTCACTTGATACAGTGAGATAGAAGGAGGGCTCGAGGACTCCCACATCAAGTTCACCTGTCCCCCTTGCAAAACTGTCAATTGGGCATCTGGCTGAATTGAATGTATCCATGGACCTGGCAAATGTAGCATGCAAAGCAACAATGCTTCGAGTGTATCTAGGTGGTGGTGTTCAATCCATTTGAAGAATATGAGTTAAATCACATCATCTTTTCAGGTAGTTGTGAACATAAAGAGAATACTTGAGTTGCCACCACCTAGTTACCTAGTTATACATCAATCGCCATCAATTTCCTGTGTTTCTTTGGAGGTTTGGAAAATTCCCCTCGAAAATTCCAAAGCACGTCGGTGTCACAGTGGTGCAGGAGCTTTCCGGCCTTCCGCAACACGACAAGTTTTCGGTTTCAAACGAGAATTTCCAAATGGTCCAAATTGGTTGGGGTGAAAACTTTGGGAAATCCAAAAATAAAGTGGTAAAGTGGATGTGTTTTGATAAAAATTCCATCCAAATCCAACGGATAATCCAACCATCTTTCCGCCCATCACTGACTCGCCTTTCAGGACACTCGGTTCTGAGCTGGGCGACTCCGTGCCATTCAATCCAACTGCTACAGCGCTGGGCGTCTCCGGCACACTTGGTGCACTCGGCGTACGCGGTGGACCGGCCGTGCTCGGGGCGCTCGGCGCTGCCTTGTAGAATCTTCAACAGGAGGATAGTGAGGATACTGATGCTCTCAAGCTCAAGAATTGTGAGGAAAAGCCATGGTTTCATCTTTTTCCACAGGTTTCCAAACTGCAGTTGACCCAACCCCAACTGCTGGTCCAAGATACCGGATCATCCCCCTGTATAACCACCTGGCTGAGTTCCATTGTCAGTTTGGCTGGCTACTTTGAAACTGGGCATGTTGATCGTCAACGCCACATCCAGCACAAAGCAAACAAGGCTGGGTGTACAAGGCACTCTTTACCTAGAGCAAACCGGTCGAAGCCAAAACAAAAATGAATTGTCAAGTCCTTGACTGGTACCAACCAAACCAAATACCAATGAATTAATTTGGAATGTTGGTTTCCCTTCTCCTGCTGGCTTCCTGATTGAACCCACATCATGTGTTCATGTGGTCGAAGCAAATTTTCGATGTTGGACTTTAAGTAGTACAAATGGCATTGTTTGACGGCAAGCATGCATTCTGGACACCAATTCGACAGCAGCCGACTTGAAAGAGTTGCAATTCAATTGGACGATTCTGAGTTCCCACACTGCAGCCATTACAACTGCAGTTTGCTTGACCCATGCTGCACGGCACGGACCCCGGTTGAAAAATGGGCACCTGTGGTTCAACTTGGTAACTTTGATCATTTGTCCAAAGTCTCTTTTCCCTGTGATGTCTTTGGACCCAAGACTCGCTGTGATGAATGAGCTGTAATAGATGGAAGGCCATGGAAGACCAGTCTGGCTGCAAGATTTCCGAGTACAACAAAGGTTGGCTTGAAAAGGTGTTGGCTGGCCCTGTTTAGATCTGTCAGCAGTCTGTTCAGTTCAGTGGGGTCAAACGAGCTACATGTCTGCATATGCCTGCTTGGGCCAGCTTTGGCAGGATCAAAAAGGCACGCTCATACAGTACCACGAGTGCTTGGAGGAAGGAATGCAAAAATCCGTATCTCGCACCTTGATGTGCAAAACAAAGAAGTGCCCATCAAAGAATCTTTCGAGATGTAACACTTCCCCAAGTCATGAGGCAGGCGTGGTCACCTGGATAGTTCCACGTGGGTGTACAGCCACACGTTCACCATTCATCAGGTTTCCAAAGATGCTGTGCTCAGCCACTTTAGGCATGCCTAATTGCAGCTCCTGCACAAACTCTACAATCTGTACATGGCCTGTACGAGCCAGCAGTTGATCTCGTTTTGGTTTGGCACATTGCTTCCCTGATGGACGCGGTTGGTCAGCTTTGACCTGACCCAGTTCGTTGTACTGAAATTTTAGCTTTATCAGAAAGTGAAGTCAGCCATGGGACACATCAAAAACCGTTTTGCACCACCTGTCACAATGGCATTATCCCTTCATCCCAACTTTCCCGGCGAGCACCTAGAAAGTTGCGGTCAGACTCTGCTCATAGAGTCGTGGAGTTGCCAAGGTTGAACTCTTGCAGCTCAAGTCCTGCAGCAAAAATTGCCTGGATATGACTAAATTGCAACCAAAGTTTTTTGAGATTTCCAAGAAATCAAAACAGCTTGTCATGAGGGCAGAGGAGACAAAGACTTTTTTTCATCCTTTCACTGGTATGACATGTCATACCCAAAGCTTTGCTAGTGACTGGTCAAAGGATGTCTGGTGACTTCGTGGCAAAGATACGGAAATCAAAATGAAAACAAAAAATATGATAATGTTTTGTCCGTTTGCTGCCACCATTCCTTTTTAGCAACCTGCCTTCATCCAGGTGACGATTGACATCTCAGCAAATTCTTGGTCGAAGTCCTACAGATCAAGGGGCGGTTCATCACCAATCAAAGCTACTGTAAAAGATACGTTGCAAGCATCGAATCTAGATCGCGATGACTCGATGACGATTTTCTCAACCCCAATGTTCACTCGCATTTCCAACCAAACTGTGCTCGTTTGCACTCAATTTGATGTGGCCACACCAGATGCAAATTGTAAAGCTTCTGTCAACAAAGTTTCAATGTTTTTTGCCACTCCGTTGATAAACAATACTTTGCTCACACTTGTCAATCTCCAACTGGATGACCACATACCCCTATGGTGAGACAATGTCACTGCAAGACATTGCAATGGTACAGCACTGCAATGTTGCCTGACTCTATGAGAAAAAACGCCGTCATCGCACAAGTGCTTGAGGCACCCCTATCATGGCCCATAACATGGACATGATGTGCAACTTCCCCACTGCACAAAACGAATTTAAGAACTGCAATTCACACAAGTATACTTTGGTCCCTCAGCTTTCAAGGACTGAATTACAGATTTCTCAAGGTTCGACTCGGAACTCTTCACACTTGACTTTGCAGTACATGTGCTGCCCTCTGAATCAGAAGCAGTCCGCTTCAAGGTGTCGACATCCACAGTGAACTTGATGGCATCCGCTGCCGCCTTGGTTCGCAAGTAGTAGAGACCTGTCTTGAGGCCAAGCTCCCATCCGTGGAAATGCATGGAAGAAAGCTTTGCAGTGCTGGCATCCACCATGTGAATGTTCCTCAGATGAGACCAGTTGCCAGATCGCTGTAATGTAGTTTATCAGAAAACATCATAGAATATATAAAGAAAATTCAAAGTGGCACCTATGGAGTGTTCTATGAGATAGTATATGAGTCATGAGGTGCTATCAGGACGGTTCAGTATCTGAGAACTGAGAACCCAAATGAATTTCAAAAAGTCAACAAAAACAAAGCTCGAGGACAGCATAGACAGTATGAAAGAGCACTCAACACGCTAAGATCTTCAAAGATCTCCTATAGTTTGCTAAGATCTGTTAAGATTTGCCAAGATTCAAGGACTGTGACTGATCAATGTAAGCTCCCCGGTCGGCTGCCATGTCAAGCACACGCCTCTGCTTGATCTCCCAAACAGTCTTGTAGAGATCCTTCAAATCCTGCGGCAAATCCGTGCGTTGCACGCTGCCATTGTGTGCGATGAGTTTCATCCGCATCTCATCGTTCCAAAGACCTCGAGAAATGAGATCCTTCAGGAGGTGTCGATTTACCTGGACGAACTCACCAGACAAAACACGGCGAACGTACAAGTTCTGCGTGTAGGGCTCAAAGGATTCGGTGTTTCCAAGGATCTGGGCTGTGCTCGCTGTAGGCATTGGGGCCAACAGGAGCGAGTTGCGCAATCCGTGCACCGCAATCTTCTCCTGCCACCGGTGTGATGTGGGATGGAACTTGAACCGTTGATCTACGTAACATGACATCTTTTGTGTCAGGTTTGACCTGTCAACAATATGAAAAAGATGGTGGTTCAGGTTCATGATGATTTAGACATGCTTGACATGCTTGGGACTTTGTAATGAGCCTGCTCCACATCCAGAAAGCATAGGACTAGGACATGGACATGAAAAGTTTGGGCCATCCCGCCTTGAGGCCTTTCCAATCCCAACGGCCACTGGTAGGAACTCGACCCCAGAGATCAAATTGCAAGAGACCTTTGCTTGCTGGACTTCCTGCATAAGTCTCATATGGTCCATGAATTTCTGCCAATTCACAAGAAGCCTCACAAGCAGCAAAGTAGATCGTCTCAAAGATATCCTCATTCAACTTCCTTGCTTCATCACTTTCGAAAGGAAGTTTCATGATCAAAAAGGCATCTGCAAGACCTTGAACACCAAGACCCACTGGACGATGACGCATGTTCGAGCGACGAGCCTCTTCCACCGGGTAGTAGTTGCGATCAATGACTTTGTTCAAATTCTTTGTGACTACCTTCGTTACTTCGTAGAGCTTCTGAAAATCATAGTCTTGGCCTTCCGATGCAAAGGACGACAATGCAATCGATGCAAGGTTGCAAACTGCCACTTCATCTGGAGAGGTATACTCAATGATTTCTGTGCAAAGGTTTGAGCAGTGAATTGTGCCAAGATTTTGCTGGTTGGACTTCCGATTGCAGTGATCCTTGTAGAGCATGTATGGCGTTCCAGTCTCCATTTGTGCCTCAAGAATTCGAAACCACAAATGCTGGGCCTTCACTGTCTTTCGGCCTTTTCCCTCAGCTTCAAGCTTTGTGTAGAGCCTCTCAAAGTCCTCTCCCCACAAATCCATTAAACCTTTGCCAGTCTCGGCATCAAAAGCTTCATTGGGACAAAACAATGTCCAGTCCAAGTTCGCCTTTACTCGCTGCATGAAGAGATCCGGGATCCAAAGTCCCAAGAAAAGATCTCGAGCTCTCTGCTCCTCTTTTCCATGGTTCTTGCGCAGCTCAATGAAATCATAGACATCTGCATGCCACGGTTCTAAGTACATTGCAAAGGATCCTTTGCGCTTGCCACCACCCTGATCCACATAGCGGGCAGTCTCATTGAAGTTCCGCAGCATTGGAACAAGGCCATTGCTGTGACCATTGGTGCCACGGATGTATGATGAACTGGCACGCACATTGGAGATGGCCACACCAATCCCTCCAGCTGACTTTGAGATCAGAGCACATTGTTTCAAGGTGTCATAGATGCCCTCAATGCTGTCCTGTTTCATCTTCAGCAAGAAACAGGAAGACATCTGTGGCTTGGGCGTGCCTGAATTGAAGAGAGTTGGAGTAGCATGAGTGAAAAGCTTCTTGGATATGAGATCGTATGTCTCAAGTGTCGCAGCCAAATCGCCACAGTGAATGCCACATGAAGCACGCATGATCAAGTGCTGTGGTCGCTCCACACTCTTTCCATGCACACGCAGGAGATAGGATTTTTCCAGGGTCTTAAATCCGAAGTAGTCATAGCCAAAATCCCGCTTGTAATCAATTGCTTCATCCAACTGCTTTGCATTTGCCTTCACAAACTCCCACACATCCTCAGCCAAGAGAGAAGCTGCCCTGCCCTGCTCATCCTTGTACTCATACAAGACCTTGCACGTCTCATAGAAGGAGTCTGAAGTATTCTTGTGGAGATTGGAGACAGCAATGCGAGCAGCCAAAATGCTGAAATCAGGATGCTTCTGAGACATGTAGGCACAGGTTTCTGCAGCCAAAGTATCAATCTCAGCTGTGGCAATGCCATTATAGAAGCCTTCAATGACCTTTTGAGTCACAGGAACTGGATCAATGTAATTTGAATCCAAACCTTCACAAAGAGGTTGAAGCCGTCGGGTGATAGCATCAAACTTCACTTCCTGCTTGCTTCCATCTCGCTTCAGGACGTACATCTTTGAGCTGCAGCGGGTAGCGAAAGAGGATGACTGCGACACTGGGACACAAGACTTTGCGCCAAAAGGCTTCAGAAACATCATGTCGGAACTGCAAACGAAGGGATACTATCGGAAAGACTCACACGCACAAGAGTTCAAATGTTCCATCTTTGTTCACAGCAGAACATCTTCCTTGATTGGCAACTTGACTCTGTTCGGATGCTTTTGGAGACTCAAATGACTGACGTTCAGAAGGAGCCACGCCTGGAGTTCGATACTGCCATTCTTGGCGGCCTCACAGATTTATGTTTTAGAAGCTTGCCACAAACACAAAAAATCAACCAAATAAGATCTTCTTGATAGGTGTAAATAGAAGCTGTCCGAAAAGAAACAGAAAGAAAGAACTGGTTTTCTAAATAGCCGGTACGTGTGCCTGAAGAAAAATGGGATTTGCAAAAAGACAGCTGGCTGGCAGGTGGTGTCTCTTTTTCTCAACCCCAATGTTCACTCGCATTTCCAACCAAACTGTGCTCGTTTGCACTCAATTTGATGTGGCCACACCAGATGCAAATTGTAAAGCTTCTGTCAACAAAATTTCAAAAGAAATTGCCACTCCGTTGAAAAACATGTATTTTGCTCACACTTGTCAATCTCCAACTGGATGACCACATACCCCTATGGTGAGACAATGTCACTGCAAGACGTTGCAATGGTACAGCACTGCAATGTTGCTTGACTCTATGAGGAAAAACGCCGTCATCGCACAAGTGCTTGAGGCACCCCTATCATGGCCCATAACATGGACATGATGTGCAACTTCCCCACTGCACAAAACGAATTTAAGAACTGCAATTCACACAAGTATACTTTGGTCCCTCAGCTTTCAAGGACTGAATTACAGACTTCTCAAGGTTCGAATCGGAACTCTTCACACTTGACTTTGCAGTACATGTGCTACCCTCTGAATCAGAAGCAGTCCGCTTCAAGGTGTCGACATCCACAGTGAACTTGATGGCATCCGCTGCCGCCTTGGTTCGCAAGTAGTAGAGACCTGTCTTGAGGCCAAGCTCCCATCCGTGGAAATGCATGGAAGAAAGCTTTGCAGTGCTGGCATCCACCATGTGAATGTTCCTCAGATGAGACCAGTTGCCAGATCGCTGTAATGTAGTTTATCAGAAAACATCATAGAATATATAAAGAAAATTCAAAGTGGCACCTATGGAGTGTTCTATGAGATAGTATATGAGTCATGAGGTGCTATCAGGACGGTTCAGTATCTGAGAACCCAAATGAATTTCAAAAAGTCAACAAAAACAAAGCTCGAGGACAGCATAGACAGTATGAAAGAGCACTCAACACGCTAAGATCTTCAAAGATCTCCTATAGTTTGCTAAGATCTGTTAAGATTTGCCAAGATTCAAGGACTGTGACTGATCAATGTAAGCTCCCCGGTCGGCTGCCATGTCAAGCACACGCCTCTGCTTGATCTCCCAAACGGTCTTGTAGAGATCCTTCAAATCCTGCGGCAAATCCGTGCGTTGCACGGAGCCATTGTGCGCAATGAGTTTCATCCGCATCTCATCGTTCCAAAGACCTCGAGAAATGAGATCCTTCAGGAGGTGTCGATTTACCTGGACGAACTCACCAGACAAAACACGGCGAACGTACAAGTTCTGCGTGTAGGGCTCAAAGGATTCGGTGTTTCCAAGGATCTGGGCTGTGCTCGCTGTAGGCATCGGGGCCAACAGGAGCGAGTTGCGCAGTCCGTGCACCGCAATCTTCTCCTGCCACTGGTGTGATGTGGGATGGAACTTGAACCGTTGATCTATGTAACATGACATCTTTTGTGTCAGGTTTGACCTGTCAATACTTTGAAAAAGATGGTGGTTCATGATGATTTAGACATGCTTGGGACTTTGTAATGAGCCTTTTAGAAAGCACAAAGGATGGATTAGGACATGGACATGAAAAGTTTGGGCCATCCCGCCTTGAGGCCTTTCCAATCCCAACGGCCGCTGCTAGGAACTCGACCCCAGAGATCAAATTGCAAGAGACCTTTGCTGGCTGGACTTCCCGCATAAGTCTCATATGGTCCATGAATTTCTGCCAATTCACAAGAAGCCTCACAAGCAGCGAAGTAGATCGTCTCAAAGATATCCTCATTCAACTTCCTTGCTTCATCACTTTCGAAAGGAAGTTTCATGATCAAAAAGGCATCTGCAAGACCTTGAACACCAAGACCCACTGGACGATGACGCATGTTCGAGCGACGAGCCTCTTCCACCGGGTAGTAGTTGCGATCAATGACTTTGTTCAAGTTCTTTGTGACTACCTTCGTTACTTCGTAGAGCTTCTGAAAGTCATAGTCTTCACCTTCCGATGCAAAGGATGACAATGCAATCGATGCAAGGTTGCAAACTGCCACTTCATCTGGAGAGGTATACTCAATGATTTCCGTGCAAAGGTTTGAGCAGTGAATTGTGCCAAGATTTTGCTGGTTGGACTTCCGATTGCAGTGATCCTTGTAGAGCATGTATGGCGTTCCAGTCTCCATTTGTGCCTCAAGAATTCGAAACCACAAATGCTGGGCCTTCACTGTCTTTCGGCCTTTTCCCTCAGCTTCAAGCTTTGTGTAGAGCCTCTCAAAGTCCTCTCCCCACAAATCCATCAAACCTTTGCCAGTCTCGGCATCAAAAGCTTCATTGGGACAAAACAATGTCCAGTCCAAGTTCGCCTTTACTCGCTGCATGAAGAGATCCGGGATCCAAAGTCCCAAGAAAAGATCTCGAGCTCTCTGCTCCTCTTTTCCATGGTTCTTGCGCAGCTCAATGAAATCATAGACATCTGCATGCCACGGTTCTAAGTACATTGCAAAGGATCCTTTGCGCTTGCCACCACCCTGATCCACATAGCGGGCAGTCTCATTGAAGTTCCGCAGCATTGGAACAAGGCCGTTGCTATGACCATTGGTGCCACGGATGTATGATGAACTGGCACGCACATTGGAGATGGCAACACCAATCCCTCCAGCTGACTTTGAGATCAGAGCACACTGTTTCAAGGTGTCATAGATGCCCTCAATGCTGTCTTGTTTCATCTTCAGCAAGAAACAGGAAGACATCTGTGGCTTGGGTGTGCCTGAATTGAAGAGAGTTGGAGTAGCATGAGTGAAGAGCTTCTTGGACATGAGATCGTATGTCTCAAGTGTCGCAGCCAAATCGCCGCAATGAATGCCACATGAAGCACGCATGATCAAGTGCTGTGGTCGCTCCACACTCTTTCCATGCACACGCAGGAGATAGGATTTTTCCAGGGTCTTAAACCCGAAGTAGTCATAGCCAAAATCCCGCTTGTAATCAATTGCTTCATCCAACTTCTTTGCATTTGCCTTCACAAACTCCCACACATCCTCAGCCAAGAGAGAAGCTGCCCTGCCCTGCTCATCCTTGTACTCATACAAGACCTTGCACGTCTCATAGAAGGAGTCTGAAGTATTCTTGTGGAGATTGGAGACAGCAATGCGAGCAGCCAAAATGCTGAAATCAGGATGCTTCTGAGACATGTAGGCACAGGTTTCTGCAGCCAAAGTATCAATCTCAGCTGTGGCAATGCCATTATAGAAGCCTTCAATGACCTTTTGAGTCACAGGAACTGGATCAATGTAATTTGAATCCAAACCTTCACAAAGAGGTTGAAGCCGTCGGGTGATAGCATCAAACTTCACTTCCTGCTTGCTTCCATCTCGCTTCAGGACGTACATCTTTGAGCTGCAGCGGGTAGCGAAAGAGGATGACTGCGACACTGGGACACAAGACTTTGCGCCAAAAGGCTTCAGAAACATCATGTCGGAACTGCAAACGAAGGGATACTATCGGAAACACTCACACGAATTTCAAATGTTCCATCCTTGTTCACAACTGAACATCTTCCTTGATTGGCAACTTGACTCTGTTCGGATGCTGTTGGAGATTCAAATGACTGAGGTTCGGAAGGAGCCACGCCTGAAGTTCGATACTGCCATTCTTGGCGGCCTCACAGATCCGTCAAAGACAAACAAAAACAAATTTGTAAATAGGAGTTGTCCAAAAAGAAGGAATACACAGAAATCTGTTTCAAGTCACTCGTTCACAAGTCATCTCGCAGTGCATTTATTTTACCGAGGTGTCACTGTTCAATCGTGGGACCCCCGATGCTGAATTGATTGTTCTTTTTTCATTTTGCTGATCATGTCCTTACTACAATCGACAGTCCAAGAGACCCACGACGCTTCCAGCAACATGCCCCTGACACGCCTTCTCAAACTTGTCGACCAGAAGAAGCAACCCATCCGTGGCATTCACCTTCATGCAACGGAGGAAGATACGGCTTCGGCAGTATAGTTTGTATGATATGTATATATAAAACATATTTAAATATATATATATATATATATATATATATGGTAGCCCCCCCAGGGCCTACTTGATGTATCGCTTACCAAGTGTGGTGTTGAATACATTCAAAAACATGCTCAGAAAACACTGTAAATTTTCGTGTTTGCTGCACATCCTATTGGTTTTGTTTTGATGATCTTTATTCTTCATTAAGATAAAATAGACAAAACATCAGAGCCGGAATCCGGTTTTAATTTGAGCTTTGCTCACTTCAAAATTGCATACCCTCTGCAGGTTTTGTGACGTGTACCTCTCCAAAACCTGCATGAGAAGCTAAAAATGCATGATTCTGACTAGAGTGCGCAAAACCTGCATATACTCAAAAAACATAAAAATCAACATTTTCTGAATAGTTAAGGATGCTACCCACGAATGTAGAAACATTGGGGCAAACACCCGTGTCAAGGTATCTGGTGGGCGCCGTGTTGGCCAAGCGCCAATCAACTGCACATTTGCGTCTGTGAGCCAGGTGTCTCAAGATACGTTTTCCTTTCTCTTTTTCGGCAGGCTCAGGCCATCCCATGCGGATTAAGAGAGGATCAGTTGGGATACCTTCCAAGGACGCAACATCATGGGCTAAAGCAGGGCAATGCCGACACGAATGCTGGAAATCTGCAGGTGCCGTGCATTGCGGGCAAATCGTTTTGATCATCTGCAAGGCCTGACGTGACTGCAAAGCGACACGGAGACACGAAACTTCCACTCATAACAGCAAAGGTGTGACCTGACTGCCAGGCAAGTTTACGGGCAACGCTGCATCTTTCAGGGCAATATGGATTGGCACTTCCATTATGAAAATTATCACGACAATATTTGGCATCAATTCCATCACGATTGCTCCATTTGGTGAAGAGTTGGTGCCGCCAGCTTTCACGCAAACAGTGCTTCAGTTCATCAGTTTCTTTAATGGCAAGACTCGGCATGTTTGCATCTGAGAGGTAAAGTACTTTGTCAAGGCTCGGGGTCTTGAAAACCAAGGTGCTTCAGGGTGCCAATTTAACCATTTTGCATACTTCGTCAATAAACTATGTAGGCCAGCGCAGTTTCTGCGGCTCCTGGGAACAAAAGTTCCTTTTTTTATGGCGCGAAAAATGTTGGTTACTTCGCTACAAGCTATGGTGAACTTCAAGTCAGTAAAATGTCTTCTGAGTAAGCGGGCACGGCTTGGGTCAGCACTGTGATGCCGCCAAACGCACGTTCGAAGTGCTTTATCGAAACATGACAAATCCTAGATTGCCGGACTTTGTGCGCTCCATCCAAAAGATGCTTGTGGAGTAGCTGCAGCAGCGACAAATCTTTCATTTGTTCACCGTATCACAAGCTTTTTGCAAACGTTTAGTTTCAGCTGGTGTCAGTTTCCGTTTTTTCGATCCAACCAAGCGCAAGTACCAAGAATTACAGGTAACTCCCTGACTTTGGAAGGATGGATACCAGCTAGTTCAAATTTCTTTTTGTTAGCAGCTTTACGGTGAAAAAACTGCTCTTTTGATTCACTTTCGGTCAAGCCCAAGATTCGGCTCCAGTGCTTGCAGACCTGGCAGGCGAGGAGACAACTGGTTTCGGTAGGGGCTAGGATAATACGATCATCAACATACGTGATGCATTTGGCATCAGGGACTTCCGTCTGGGCTGCATTTACACCAACAAGTAAAACAACCGTCATTGCTGCCATGCACCATGGATCACCTTGCGGTAAAGAATGGGAAACATTTCGCTGTTGAGGTAAACATTCCTGAACATACTGCAGGGTGCGTTTTTGGTGCAACCACATGGACTCAAGAATGCCAAGCCAACCGGGCGGCATGCCTTTGTGCTGAAAAACACACATGGCAAGTTCAGATGCTAGGCTGTAATCAAGAGCTGCAATGTATTGGTCTGATTCAGCTGCGTTCAGAATGCGCTGTAGTGCGTCCATGATTGACAAATCCAAAAGCATTTGCAGGCCACCACTTGGACACCCAGTTCTGCGTTGATGGTGACTTCCACCAGGTTGGGACGTCTGTTGCCCCATCAGTTCTTTTGCCCTTGTCAGGCTTAGGAATGTGTACCTGGCGAATCTCGGTCCATGCATCGGGTACATATCCAGTCCGTTCAAATTCTTGGAACATGTGCAAAGCATCTTGCCAGAGAACAAATGGCAAATGAGCTACTTCATCACCATAAAAACCATCTATTCCTGGACCTCTACCTTTCCCATGCTGTGGACCTTTGACGTGGCCCAAGTGGCGGTGTCATCTGCTGAATGGTTTCCTCAAGATCGGGGCGACCTCGGTCCCAAATACTTCTCCAGTAGTCACGAAGTAAGAGTAGACATTCTGAGATTGAATGGGCTAGCGTGTCCCCACAATGCAAATTGGTGGGCGCCGGTTCAAGTCCAGCACGCAACCATTGATATGCTGCTTTGGAGTTCGAATGGAGTTCATGTTTCCATTCCGCAATACGTCTATATTTTTCAGAGACTTGTTCTTGACCAATCAACCTATTAATTTGGGATATTCGATTTTCTGTGGTGCCATCAGGGAGGTTGACGACACAGCGGCATTTTTCTATCAACCAGTCTCGTTGCGAGTGACACTTCCCAAGCATTTCCAACCATCGGATTTCACGAAGACGAGCAAGCACATTTCTGAGCTGTCGTATTTTGGAAGGAGGTAAATGCTTTTCCGGATGCTTTTTGTGCGGCTCGGCAGTGGTGACAAAACAGGCTGCCGAACCTTTTGGCCGCTTCTTATGCAACTGATTACACAAGAGTCTAGGACGATGGGCACTGGCTGGCACGCGCTATTCGATTTGTCTGGCGGCATCAAGAAGACAGGGGTCCACAGCTTGAACGAAACGCTTCCAAATCTGATTGCAATGCGCTTTTGAGGAAATAGCGCCTTGAAACTGCCATTCTTGCGCCTTCCGTGTTTTTTTTCTAAGAGTTCACTCCACGTCACTAAATCAAGGTGGGAAGGTACCTTCATGTGCAAAGTGGGTTGGAGAATACACTGCTTTTGTTGTGTAAAGGATCTTATAACTTCCAAAAGAACAATTTTATGGTCTGAAAAAGCTTCATGCCTTAAGGAAACCTTGAGAGAATCATGCCCGAGATTAGTGATTGATTGGGTAATCAAGTATCCGTTTTCCATCCCAACGGGTGGCTTCAGTAGGAAGGAATACTATGCCATTGTACATGCTGAGTGCTCACACTAAAAAATTCTCACAGGCCTCATCACTCTCCAACAAACAAAAACTGAGCGCTTCCAAGAGTACTGTTGTCATTGTGGGCAGCATAAACATCGACCAAAAGAATGCCACCACTCCAACATGCAACTGCCTGACCGCCCTGGCCAGGGGTGCTAAAAGCGTGAGCATGACGAAATTTTCGAGAAACAACAGTGACGACACCACCCCAAAAGTGACGGCCTTGTCCTTGGTTGAAACACCTGCCATGAGAGTGTATGGCGGTGTAACCTAAGTACCAAGCTTTGCGTTTGAATGCTAAATGGTCATGATCCGACATACCAACTTCTTGCAAGGTCATGATGTCGATCTTTTGCTCTGCAGCATATTTCAAGAAATCCCAAGCATTGGACGATCCATTCAGATGCGTCGTCTGGATAAGTTGCACGATCTTCGTGATCGAGGGCCTGGGTTGGCCTCGATGTCACCACATTCAAGCAGAGACGGCCACCAGGACAGATGACGTCTGGGTGGAGCGGTCAACTTGCAAGCACAACAGGAGGGCATGATGCTGGCTGCAACATCCCTCTGGTTTTGTCACTTGTTGCACCCATAGATAGCATTAATGGCTGAAACACTTGTGCACCATGCTTTGGCAACGAGGGAAGGGTTGTGAGATCCCATTTTTACAAGAACTCTCCACCATCCTTTCCGGCGGCCGTTTGTTATGGTAGGTTCTTTTTCAGGATATGGCTTTTTGAACTTCGTCAAATTACCAAGGGCAAGACACTTATGTGAGAACATCACCTGGGTGATGAGACGTGGATTTTTGCTTTTGTCCCCAAGAGTTGCGTTGCATGGCAGTGCCACGCGGCCATTGCATCCAATTAATAGGCAAGCTGACAATGTCATGACCATTTGAATTTTTGGCACGACGGTCTTGGCAAGTCTTTTTGAGGGTTTCATTTGCTTGGTGACGAACTTTAAGGAGCTGGGTCTTTTGCATCCCAACGCGCTTTACGAAGCGTCGACATTTTCCGTCTTGGGCGCTCAGCTTTGCAGTGCTGGCGAACAGCAAGGGCTTTTTCTGGCGCAGAAAGGAATGGCAGTCTTGCTGGGCACCAGGGACATCTCCAGGCGGTAGCATTATCAGGCAAATCATACGACACATGACAAATGGGTTCAGCTGGTCGGCGCAGTTTCGCTACATTTTTGGCGTCAACATCTTTATACCGAGTGGACAAGCGCCGGCATCTGGCAAGTGTCATTGTTCGAAGCTTACCAAAGGTTTCAGTGACTTTCTCACACCGAGTGGGCATGTCCACGTCGCTCGGAAGCAAAATCAGTCAAGCGGATTGATGCAAAGTCGGTCATGCGCAAGGATTTTGAGCCACCGCTTTTGGCGGCTCCTCTGTGTCCGGTGTGTCCTCCATCTTCGGCACGCTGCCAAATGGCTTGAAAGTCACAGTCTTGGGATAACAAAAGCTCAGTTTTGATTTTCAAAAACTAGACACACTTCATTGCGCGAGCTTGCATTGAAATTGCGCACGACATTGTCTTTGGGTGCAACACCAGGACAGGTTTGTTGGTGGCTTCTGCATAGGCTGCTAAAACTCGAGGTATCCACCCCATACTTCGTCCTTTCCAATGGCTGTAATGTTATCTGAACAATCACCAGCCATAGGTTTGTCATCAGGTCCAATATGGTCCAAAATTCAGCAAACTTGATTTGGTGCTTTTTGAGCAATGCTTTCAGGAAGGCACGAGGTTGGCGATGGGATCGAACGCCAATGCATGAAATAAACAATTTCCTTCACCCGGGTTGGGCACACGTCGGGCCCCACTGGGCAGGGCTTCTTGTCGAATTCGTTTGTGCTGTGGAGACAACTTTTCGGCAGGCGAATTTGTCTGAGAAGAAATTCTTTTGCTTCCTTGGAGAGAGAGTCAATGTCCATTTTTCAGAGTCAGATTGCTTGGTTTCGAAGTCATCATCACTTACTTGGATTGAATCGAAATTTCAAATGGGGCTAATAGGAAGGCTGTCATCTGTTGAGGGACCACATGACACGCGACCTTTGCCTTTTTTTCCTTTACCTTGACCTTTGCTGCACTTATCAGGAACGGAAGATCATGTTTTTCTCAGTTTTCAAAGGTGACATGGCTCCTTGCTTTTTGATTTTTGCTTGTTTGACGATAAAAAGATCCAGCGCTGGTTCATCGTTTTCTTCGTCAAAGCGTAGTTTGCAACTAGTCCCTGTCGTCAGGACGAAGCGCTCGGAAAATCGATGCGGAGCCACCACGTTGCCTTCGTTTGGACAGAATGTCGATATCCAAGACTCCGATTTGCTTCAGGGTCTCGGTCACGTTTTCAAGATCCCAAACGTAAGGAACGGTTGCAATTCTCCAACTGGCAGGGTGAATAGGCTTCAGGCGGCTGTCATCAGGCTTCACTCGAAATCCAAGTTGCTGCGTGCCCTGCCCATGCCATAACGACCTGCATCAGCATGCAGGCGCTTTGCATATGCGAAGGGAGTCTCATTCGAAAGCTGATCTTGCCACAACATTCGCGGCGTGTTTTCAACCAAGAGGTCCCATCTTGCCGGCTCAACAAACCACACTTGACCTGTGTGGCAGCTTCCACTGGCAGCAATTCACTTGAGAGCAATTGTCTTTTCCTTTAAATCGAATCAGGCCTCTGACTAACTTCTCACCTTCAATGTGTTGAAAGCCCCAAGAATCACCTAATTGGAGGAGCAAATCGCGTGATTTGGAGGTGGTGGGAAGCGATGTGCGGAAACAAAAAGGGCTCTTGAGAATCGTCTTGTGGTGATCTGTAGAAGAGAATCTTAGATCACAGCACAAGCGTAGGACGAAATCTTCTTGCTTTTTCTTGATCAAGGGACGCTTTGCGTTTTGTGCATCTTGCAGGAGCATGGGTGCACATGGTGACGCACGAGCTATCCATACTTGTATTCGCACCAATTTTTCATCTACTATTCCTGGTGACAAGGTGTTTCGCAAGGTCCAACCATGGAAACGAAAGTCACCGAGTTCTGGTTCAGTTTTGGATGTGGCATCCATGACAAGGGTCAGTTCTTTGAAATCAGCTCCGAAGGCGACATGTAAGGTTTCAGTCCATTCATCATTGGATTTGACTTGACAAAGACATGGGCCAGGTGGGGACTTTGCATCATCAAGCAAACGGCACAGAGCTTCTGGACCACGAAGAACTTCTTTGACGTTCCAGTCTTGAGCACGCGCTGTCCATTCTTGCCTTCTTTGCCATCGGTTGGAAGCAGGCTGCTCGGCATTGGACAGCTTAGAGACATTTTCAGGCCTGGTTGTGGCCGATCTGGATCGCACGACTTCGGACTCAGATTTGGGTTAAATGACATCTGGCTTCACTTTTTTGCACGGTCGAAGTAAACCACGTTGTACAACTTCAACAAGCGTCTGTGGAGTCGAGGTAACAATGCACTTCGCTTTTTTGCAGCACGAGATGTGAGTGTTTGAAGGGCTTGAAGCAATCCATATTCTAAACTCGTTGCATCTCGTTGTTGGCTTCGATTTTTGCTGTTGCTCTGCTTTTTTTCCTTGTCCTTTTCCTTTGCCTCTTGCTATGGCATTCGCAGTTTGGGTTTCAGGTTGTTCTGCGAACTGCTGAAGTAAACTTTGCGAACCATCAAGAAGCTGGTTTTCTTTTCTTTTTCTGGCAGTGGTAGCTGCACCAACGCCTCCTCCACGAAACAGTGGGCAAGGTGGGTTTTTGCTTTGGTTACTTATCTGCTGAGGCTTCTGCTTTGGAATGAGGCATTTGCTTTTAAAGCTACTGTCAAGATACCTATCAGCACAAGCAGACTGGATATTTGGTTTGCAACACAAATGCTTTCTACGCATGCAGTGCTTTTTTGCTCTGCTTGCATCTTTTTCGACCAATGCGTCTGCAACACATGATGGTGCGAGTCTTTTTAGCTTTGCAATGCCCTAGCCAGCTGACAGCAAAATCTAACACATCATTTCCACAAAACGCGCAACAAATTCTAATCCAAACTCCAAAGTCTGGAAAGACGACCTTAAAACCCCACAAGGTCACGAGGAGCGCTCTGACACACGGCCAAGCGACTGAAAAAGGCACACAGCCTCCTGATTGAGCAATTCAATGATAGATCTGAAGCTCCATGAACGACCACGAAAGCATGAAATCAAAACAGTAAAAGCTCGAATCAGGGTAAACATCAAAGTGGTGCATGTCATCAATAACATTGCATTCAGGATCTGCATGGTCATGTCTTCATTTGATTTCTGTAAGGCTTCTGCACAACCAGTTCCAAACAGGCTGAAGAGGAGAATCCACATCAATGGCCATCGCAGATTCGTCGCCCGGGGGCACCACGAGGAGGTTCTGCAAGTCTGCCCCCTAAAAACCAACATTTTGATGCCAAAAATTGCACAAAACCTGCAAAAACTTTAAAAAAACAAAAGTTTTGACAGTGAAAAGTCACCACACCTGCATATATACTCAAAAAAACAAAAAACATCTCAGAATTTATGTGGGACTCACTGGCATAGATGAAGTGGTTTTCACTATCAAAACTTTTGATTTTTTTGAGTATATGCAGGTTTTGTGCACTTTTAGCATCAAAATGTTGATTTTTTGAGTATATGCAGGTTTGGTGAACCTCAAGTCTTTCAAACCTACATTTTTACAACCTAAAAACAAAAACGCGGAATAGATACACTTGATATGTTTTCATTGTTCACTATTTTTCCTGATGAAAAAGAAATTCAAAAAAAATATTTAGTACAATGAACATTTCTCAACAACACTATCAATGATTATTGATACGTTCAAAAGAGAAATTAAACAAAAAATGGCTTGACCGCCATTGCAAAGCACATTGTAGAGACCCAGACATCACATTGAAAACAATTAGGAAAATCATTATGACATGATGTGGTCATGGCAGAAAAAAACCGGGAAAACAAACGACAAATCATCAAAAAATGACACAATGACCCAGCTAACGCATGTAGCAAAGAACTCTGGAAAGCTTCTGCGAGAATGCTGGAAGTGGAATCCACAACTCAAAAAGTAACATGGTAGCAATCAATCGACCCTATTGCTTCTATGGCAACAAACCTCCCGAATAGTCGAATAGTAATCCAATTTGTTGTAGTGTTGGTTACTGTTGTACCATGTCCTGCTCTTTAAGACTTTTGTGACGGGCTAAATGTATCCAAGTCACTTTGAAAGCTTTCACTGCTTGCGCCGCGTTCATGTGTCCTGTGAGGCCGCCACCCTCCGTCACTTGTCTGTAATGGCGCCAGGAAGTGTAGTGCGCAATCTCAGTGTCGTTCACCTTTGCCGACACGTTGATCTCCTTTTCGTTTTGTGGCCGCACAAACCACAAAATTCCATCGCTCAGCACATTCCTTTGCTTGGTACCTGGCGTCCAATACTCCATCGTCCAAAAGCGCCTCTCTATTTTGGCAAGTGCAAAGCCTGCGGCGCCCAGATTGTCCAGGATATCCGCAAAGATCTCCCACGAGCTTGGTCCAAACTCTTATCGTAGATTCACCACGCTGATCTCCACCATGAGTAGCCTTGTGCGCTTCCAATCCCACTTCTGTTGCAGAATTGGAATTTCACTACTTTCTATGTCCATCTTGACAATGGTGGGGCATGATCGCAAAGTTACGTCGAATGGCGCCTGCTTCACGCCATACTCTTCGACCTGAGCGGTGTTTATTTGGATGTACCAGTCCCTATACACTGGGTCCATTGCCTAATATAGATATGTAACTCTATCACCTCGCAAAATCACTTATGCAAACTTTCCTCTGAAAGCAAATTTTTATCTTACAAGGTAGGCCCTGGGGGGGCTAGCATATATATGTATCTGTATATATATATATATATGTGTGTATATATATATATATGTGTATATATATATATATGTGTATATATATATATATATATATTGTATACATATAGATATATATATATATACGTAAAGAAACGCAGAAAAGAAAGAAAAGATCTTCAAAATGCAGCTAGTAACGATCTGATTTCTCATACAGGGCATGTATCAGTGTGCATTCAATGTTTGCATTCATGCCAAAGCAATGCATTGTCAGGAGTCTGTCTTGATCCATTGCCCCCACCTTCATCAGCAACTCCCCATCCGTGACATGTGGGGTCAGACGAAGATCCTCCCAGTCTTCCATCAAAAGGCCTATGTTTGAGATGGAGGTTGATCACAGCATTTGGCACTCCAGACCGCCGTGCTGCATGTGGAAAATCGCTGTTCCATGTCAAACAGTCTGTACCACGCCATGTAAATTCATGTAAAATCTGCTTTGGACGTATCTCACCACTACTTGTATCGGGTAGTGACAACTCTTTTTGACCAGAACGGACTTGATGACAATACAACCTGGTCTGTGCAGGAGAGGGTTTCACAAATCACAGAGTCAAAACGATGTCACTGGTTGCCAGTTTTTTCCTGATAAAGAATCAGAAACCTTCTGTTTCACGGTTCATTTCCCCCAACCAATATGAAAAGCCAAGACACGATCTGCTGAGAGGTTCTGCACTGAGACATTTCTAGCCTTCCGCTTGCAGACCTCAGAAAATGCCCTGATTGAATATGAATGACAATCTCCAGGATATCTTGACAAAACACCACTCTGCGATATAAATTCCAAGTTGCCACTGGGTTTCCAACAAAGGGGCTACGCTCATCACCACTGGAATGATGCCACTTCTGCTGTACTTCATTTGGCTGGCAATCTGCCTCGATCTGAGGAAGTTGCCCTTCTATCAAACTGGCAATATTTCGCTTTGGTGAAACTTCTATTTCAAACTTTCCAGTTACAAATTTGGATACAAACAGCTTAAGATAGCAGGATGCTTGATCCTTGAAGAATGATTCCCCACAACCACCGGAGATGCTGCCTCATGCTCTCGACCACTGCAGTTCTTGGCCTTCAGGTGTCAATCAAAATCTCTGCCAACAAGAATCGAATGTCAACCATTTTTGATCACTGATGGGTTTGAAACTTCTTCTTGGAACATTCCTTGGAAACATTTTTTTGGAAACAACCGCACCTGCTGCTTTCAAAGTGCAGAGATATATAAACCAATGAAAGACTTACTGTTGGATAAGATCTCGCTTGAAGGCATAGAAATATCTCATCCAACCAACGCTATTGTCAAGGTAAAGTGTCAACCAACAGCCTGTTTCTTCAATATTCAAGCTTCTGAACAACTCATGGGTTTTTCGACAAGAAGCAAAGTTTGTAAAGTCCTTCTGGGAATCATCGCTCCAGGTATATTGCCTCAGAAAAATCCCCAAACCTTTGGCAAATCTTCTGGGAAGCTTCAGACCACAGAATCCCCAAGAGCTAGATCTAAAGAAACGAATCAAAAATGTTTCGAAACACATGTGGCAAGAAAATCCCAACACCTCCCGAAATGCGATACCAATGCGATACACATTGGAAATGTTCTCGATGTCTGTGAAAAGAAAAATCGGCCTCCCTAAGATCTGATACCATACATAGGTCCATAGGTGCTCGCAATTTTTTGATCACCAAGCAGCTCTTGCTGACGGTAGTAGCCAATCCAAACCTTCAAACCATGAGCCAAACGATGAATGAAGCCGTTCTCCTCTGTCGAATGCACTGAGGCCTCTGATGAAAGCAGTTGATGATAGGATTTTGCCATGCTTTTGGTGCTTGTGTCATCGCCAAGTCTCCAAAAAGCATTGATTCCAACAGCACTGATACTCCCCTATGTTATATTATGTCCAATAACCATCTTACAACAACTCTTATCATGCGTTTCTCGGATTTACAAGTACATTCAGCGAAGGCTCCAAGTGAGAGTCGTCTGCACGACAGATTTCTTCAGCTTCTATCCAGCTCTTGAGATCCTCATGAAACTTGTGTGACACACAATGACCCCCAGCAAGACGGGTGAAGAAACAAGTCATACGCGGCATAGCCTGAAGCTGTAATAAGTGGTAACATCCAATCATCCAATCCGTCCATTCTGCCAGCAAAATCATGACAAACTTCTTGACCAGGAACAAGGTGAAAGCGATAGCAGAACGTGCTCCAAAGAGACCAGCCAGCTTCACAAGCACCTGAACACTCACTGCTGTTTACCGTGAAAAAAATCAAAGCATCAAAAAACAAAATGAGTTTGCAATGTCCTGAATCAACGTTCATGAAAACAAGAAAAGCGCTACCTTAACACCTCTGATCATGGAGAGAACTATATTTATCCAGAGTATATACACTGAATTGCTGATAGACCTTGATAATACTTTCGTAGTTTCGCAAGTGGTTGCAATGGAGTGACTGGGGTCATAGAACTGCGTCTTGTCTTTGAAGGTGGCAGCCACGGACACGCCGTTGGTGTTCCCACACCAGTGGTGAAAGTCCTTTTGGCCAAGGCTGGATTCACTGCATCACAAGATTTTTGCCTCCAGAGAGCTGGACTATTGACTAGGATCACCCTTTACAAGGCCTGTGCGCGCATCAAGCACACGGCTTCTTCTTGCGCAGCATTCAAGTGCTCTTCACCAATGGCATCACGGAATTGTGTCCTTCAGCAAAGAAGGAATAGAACACATGGCTGAGAAAATGCAACCTTTGCAGTGAATGGCCATGTTGCTCCGGAGTGGACACCAAGCATTCATCTTGTGGGACTACTTGGCTGTTGCTTGTCTGTCACATGGACCCTTGCCTGCTGAACTCTGGAAAATTGGTGCAGACCTGCTCCGAGAGCAAGATGAATTCGTCGTATGGGCACGAACTCATCACTCGTTATACATTCTCTCCCTCCCCATTCGAGTGACTTGTGACTTGCTGAATCCTTCTGAATGTGCTGTAACACTGCAAAGTTTTTTGTCCAAAGCGAAACCAAATCAACGCAACAAAAATCCAATGATCCCCAACCCTGTCCCCAACTGGAAACATGGATCGCAGTTTCGTAGAGAGTTTCAGGACAAGACATCCCACCTTCGATGTGATGAGACAACTTGCAGACGCCAATGGGGCCCAGCTGAGAAAATACTTTGCCATTCCTGATCAATACAGCATGTCAAACAGGCATCAAGTTCGAAACAAGACTCAGTGCTACATTGACTAAAATCACTGTCAAGGTGGTGCAATATCTTTCAAAAACTGATCAACCTCTTGTCGAAGTAAAGCCACTCCACAACGGTATCCCAAGGCCTCTAATTGTGCTGAACTCGCTGCCCCGAAGCTTTGGTGAAAAGCAAAAACGCTGCGGTGCAACAGCTTCAATCACTGGTGATAAATCCAGCAGGCGATGCAGGGGAAGGTGTAGTTTCCATCACATGCATTCAACAAATGATGAGATAATGAGCTGTTGATCTTCTGCTCAGCTTAAAGGCGATGACTCCCAAAAAAACCGAACGATATGTCGAGATGCAGCTTGGTAGGTGCCTCAATTGGCAGGGTAGATTCCTTGCAAATTCAACCTCGCCGAATGACATCTCGTTGGCGCTACGATCATTTCGTCTATGCTCCGCAGGAAAAAAAAAGAAAACTTTTGGAAACCCCGTTTGGCACTTGTTACTCTGGGTCAATGATCTTTTGCAAAAAAACACAATATGTTGAACTGGCAGCATTTGATCATTCCGAAGATTTGTTTTTATCGTAGAGTTGAATCAAGTCATGCATGCGTCTCCTTGGTACGGATTGTGGACGTCCAGCACCATTCAACGGAAAGTGGGCCAATGCTCCAGCCTTGTAGAGGCACCAACTCTGGCTACATCGTGTATATATCATATACATCTGCCATACCATACTACTGTTTTTACATGTGACATGTACAAAACACACAGGTATGTCATGGTATTTTTCCATAGTGACCTTTCTAACCAGCCCAGGTTTCAACCTTTTTTCGCTTGGTGTCCCTACCGCTGTTGATCCAACCACTGTCCCAGCTGAAAGACCAGGTAGGGTGGGCCCTGGCACGGGCACCATAGCTACTGCTGGGGCAGAAGCTCTTCGCAAAGGGTTAAAGCCACCAACACCTGGTTTTGTGCAAAAAAGCAAATGCTTCAAACAGCTTTGCAACCATTCCAAACAAGAAAGCAATGTAACAATCACCGCACGGTAGGGACCCCGACCTGGTTCAAGGGCTGCGCGCAGGCGCTCATTCTCCCGGCGCAACTGGCAGCTTGGGTGAGTGCAGTAGAAGTTTGTCTGCATCTTTGATGAGGTAACATTCTTCAAAAGCACTTGCTTAAGGGATTTTTTTCACTTCTCCTTCATCTAAAGTATAGTTATTTCTTCAAAAAGGTAGTGTATATGATCTTCAAAGCAGCCTTCTTCCTAACCAAATATTTCTTTTTGGAAATGAGTCTTCAGAGTCCGCATTAACTTAACCAGCAGTCCATCAGCGGCAAAAGGCTCTAGCAAAGAACAAGCACAATGTCCTTCTCAGAATGGAACTTAGTGTCCAACTTTCTATTGATGTTGAGGAAGCAAACAAACTAAGGATCGATTCTTTGCAAACATTTGTAGAAAGAGTCAGCCCTAGACAATCCAGGTTCGCAAGGATTCGAGATCCATCCCGAATGGTCCAGAAACTCACGCTATGCAGGCACCAATTTCTCACGGTTTCTGAATATTCGGGTTTTTAACATTCTGGACATGATATATACCCTGGATGAAAAATGAAAATCAACAAGACCGCCAGAGAAGAGAAGAGAAAACAAAACAAGTATAGTATAGAATCAATAAATATAAAATTGGGGAAGTTCCAGGGGCTTTTTTTCCACGAAGGCAAGGGCGAATTGGGGCCCGCATGAAACCGGATTCCTCCTCCAAGCCATCCAGGTGAGAGTCGTAGATGGATTTCACCTGGCCGACTCACGGATCTTCGCGACTTTTTATTCCGGACCGAAAACTTCAATGAGAAAAAAAGTTTGCTGGATATGGTTCATTCGTCTTGTCCACACAAGTTCTGTACCATCTTTCACTGCTGTCCCTAAGTCGTGATTCTTCATGATTCCTCATGATTCCTCATTCCTATCATAAATGTTGCAGACTGAAATGCCAATGCCCACAGTGATTTCAACCAAGGCAAAACCGCAAAAGCCGCAACATCTTCAAATGGAATCATCTCTTATCCACTGATCATCCGCTCATGGTCCACTGATCTCCCCCAGTGTCACCCTGACCTTCCTAAGAGTTGCCCCATACTGGTGATCCAGTGAGATGATCTCTTCAAAGATGTTGCGGTAAACACCCAAGAGATCGTTGTCTCCTGAAATCTGCAAAGAATTTTCCAAAGAGATCTGCTCTAGAGCTGGATGGAAAATGCCTAGAATTAAAACGATTTCAAGGGCAAGAGAATTGGAAGGCTTTGGAAAGGAAGACACTTTCCCCATTTGCATCTTTGGTTCAAGTAGATGCTCCTCCTGCGCGAGGTTCGGGTTTTTCGGGGCCCTCAGGCAGCCGCGCTGGACTGGGGGTCCTTCCCAGGAGCCGCTGATTCCGCGGCACTGGAGGGCCCAAGGCAGCCGGTGGCGGCCCTGACACAGTTTCTTAAAACCCAAGTGTATGCAGAGATTTTTCAGAATACATCAAATACATCAAATATCATCAAATGTTCAACTTCAAGAAATCACAAGAAGTTGAGTTGCTAAAAACTTTCAAGATGTTGAATTTCCAACCCAGCCTTGTTCTCTTTGTGGACTAACTCCAGCAGACCTGAAAAGGCACGAAGGTAAGTGATTTGCCATATGGAGAGACAAGACCAAGATCTTTGGAATTCTTCGCAGAAATCTCTCAAAATATATGTATCAACATGCATGCATACATACTCATGTGTACATATTGTTGTAGATATTTATGACATTCTATACATTTCAATCTATGCCCAGCTCTTGCAAACATCGGATTCTGGAGCACAGAATTCATAAGGTTCACTTCCAAGCTCCCTCACGTGGAGCGCGAACTCGTTCCCCATCCCTGGCATGCGACGTAAAGTTTATGATCCTTCCAAGTCCTGCCCCGCATCTCTACTGGCCATCTCTACAGGCCACCTCCTTTGGCATCTCTATCTTTGGAGACCTGGGACAGTTTCAACAAGGAACAAGCTGCAAAACCATGCATGTACATGACATGAGAATGCATCAGAGAATGGCCTTTCTTGTCCTATTCCAACACCCCACCTGCTTTCGCTTCTTTGAGAATTTCGGCCTGGCAATTTTGAACTCATTGCACTCGTAAGGCATGACAAAAACAACGCCGCTTGGCTTTAGTGTTGCAATGTTGCAAAAGTTTGCAGCCAAAACTCGAACCATCTCGGAGTCATTTATGTACCCAGCCGCGCTCCTCTTGGTTTTTCGGTCACCACCTCCTTGGGTGTTGCCGCTGTTTTTTCGGAGCCCTGGACAGCAGTGGGCCATGATCGCTTCAGTGGGGTGCCAATTGCCAATGAGGCAGATTTCCTACAGCACCCAGCAAGAAACATTCTGAATCCTTCAATTCCTTCAATGCTTTTGTTGCCACAGAAGAAGTCCAAAATGCTTAAACCTACACAAAATAACTCGCAAAACCACAGGCCCATCACGCCTCGCCCTTCCAATGCTTACTCCTACAATGTCTATCATTTTTGACAATTGTCTCTTTGACCGCTTGGAACCAACACAGCTTCCCTGCAAGATTTTCTGGCTCCTGCCATTGCCTGCACGGCTGGCCAAGCAGCACTGGATGCGAGCTTTAATTTTTTCAGAGGCCTCACCTCAGTGAAACCAACGACATCGGATCTGCGAAAGTCAGTTGGAATCCACTGAGGCCCTCAACTATGTTCTGCTGCCATGGGAGTAACACACCTCGGCACGAAAGGAACAGCAAAGGCAAGGTTGAAAACCATCCAAACGCGTTGATCGACAAACAGCAAGCTCAAAAAACTATGAACAGTGAACACGTCATCTTAAGCTTGCAAGCCCTCACCTCCCATCGCCAGAACAGGAGCTCGAACGTCTCCTTCTTTGTTCCTTACGAAGAGTCTTTAAATATTCTAGTCATTGACGAAATCAGCCGGAAAGTGTACGAAACCGAATGTGTGTATCTGTATGTGTGTCTGGTCCAAACTCACAAACACCATGGTAAGAGCGCAAGCAGCTTGAAGGAGAAGAAAGCTCAGCCACCACTGCTTTATTTCAAATAATCCCTTCTATTTCCATTCTTCCACAAAACGGAGTTGAAACAAACTCTTGGGCAGGGTCTGCTTTCACTTCTGGCTTTGGTACTTCCTCGCCTGGTCAAAAGGAATTTGCTACTTGCAGCTTTGTCAGCTATCGACGTACTCATGGTTTTGGCTGTTGAAGCAAACCTAACTCGGCAAAGAGAATGGTCTACACAAACTCTCGCAGTTCCACCTGAACGCGGCATTCGCAGGGCCAAGCCTGTCAGTAACACCAAGCAACCTAAGCATTTCATCCTATGAAATGTGACCAAATGCTATCATGGTAAGTAGCTTCAAAATGCGAATGCATAGCTCGCTCCTCAGTCTCCCTGTAAACACGACAACATGCTTGCCACCTCGTTCAGCAGATGAACCGAAACCAAGGGCCTGGCATGTCACCGCATCATGTGCATAAGAAGCTTCGGATAATCCCGTGCCCGAATTTTGAAGATTTTGACCCTACAATGTTCCAGCCCAAATTTCTTCGGAGGTCGAGGTTAGTGATTAGTCAAAGGGTAAAATCTTACATGAAACAATAGGAAACAAACAAATGAATACAACGGTCAGCACAGAGAGCTCCAATCGCCTTTTGTTCCCTTTGCTCCTTCTTCCGGCGCGCCTGGCATTTGAGCAGAAATCTTGTTCTAAGGTGTATTATGTAAGTTCAAGCGGCGAACAAAAATTGAAATGGAAGCCTGAATCAAGCTGACAGTTCAATCTTGTGTGGAACAGCTTGATTACCCTGGAATTTTGTCAAGCTCATTCATCTCTTGTCCGTGTCTGTGCAAGTACCACGCCCAACAAAATGCAAGTCTGTTAGTTGCATTGCGACCGTCAGCCTGAGCAACATCGAAGTTCCCTGCGGTCATGGTAGAGCAAGTAAAACAATCACGCCGTCGGCCGCAAGTGTTTTCCCATTTGAGTATCAGAAAGTATCACATCGCACAAATTTGTGTGCATGTGAGGGCATATGTTAGGCATGTATCTGTGTGCGAGTTTGCCAGTGTATGTGTGTCAATCGAGCGTTTGTTGAACAACAAAACAAGACTTGCATTGGATCACAATCTGTCGCCCACAAGAGTTGTTGAATTGGACCTTGATGGATCATTGTTCCAATGCAACCCTTTTTGGCCTGTCAGCAAGGAGCGCTGAAGTTCATCTCGTAGCACCTTGCCATGAACATTGAGTTGAAACACAGGACTACGGCAACATGATTGCGACTATCTTTGAGCAAACATTTGTTCAAAACAATACGTGTAAGCATGGGTCCAAGAACTGACACGAAATGTAAAAACGTATGTTCAATCTGTTGCAAATTCAATACAAGCATGTTTTTACTGTTTTCCATGGCCGAAATGAAATTAACCATTGCATACCATTTGCACAAACGTGACAAATGGTACGTCATTTGATGGACCCCATTCCAAACCGTCGTTTCAATGGTCAACTGAGCGTCACGCCATCTGAGTTGGTAGTGAAGCAGGCCACAAATTTGTGTTTCAAAAAAAATGTTGTCACAAACGATTTCATTTTTTGCGTGGACATGTCTCCCAAATGAATACTATGGAAACTGTTTAGGTACGTACCAATTGATGTCATTATAAATGTAATCAATGATAGTTGGATCTGTATGCCCATAAATTCACACACAAATGCGGCATACAAAAGAACTTGTTTGAACCGAACAAGCTAGATCAGAAACAAATCGGATACAATGAACAAGCAACCAGATCTTCCATAGGGGAGGCAGCATCAAACCCACAAACACCAAACAACACCCACTATAACCATTGTGAAACAACAACCGTCACGAACGGGAAAAACAATCACAAACAAGGAACCGCACCAACGACCGAAACCAAACAACACAGCAGAGATACGCCAACAATCGTGGAGAGAACAGCTGTTATAACACTAACCGCCACAATAGTCAGTAAACACACCTATAGCAAACACAACAGCCATGAACAAAAACAACACCACCCCCACCACAACCACCACCACCACCACCACCACCACCACCACCACAACAACAACAACAACAACCACAACCAGACCACAACAACAAACAACAAACAGCAAACAACAAACAACAAACAGCAAACAACAAACAACAAACGACAAACAACAAACAGCAAACAACAAACAACAAACGACAAACACACAAACACACAAACACACAAACACAAAAACAACAAACAACAAACACAAAAAACACAACAAACAACAAACACAAAAAACACAAAAACACAACAAACACAACAAACACAACAAACACAACAAACACAACAAACACAACAAACACAACAACAACAACAAGAACAACAACAACAACAACAACAACAACAACAAACACACAAACACAACATGCACAACAAACAACAAACACAACAAACACAACATACACAACAAACAACAAACACAACATACACAACATACACAACATACACAACAAACACAACAAACACAACAAGCAACAAACAACCAACAAACAACAACCAACAACCAACAACCAACAACCAACAACCAACAAACCACAAACAACAACCACCAACAGCCAACAACCAACAACCACCAACAACCAACCAACCAACAACCAACAACAGCCAACAACAACCAACAACCAACTTACATTCAACAACAACCAACAACAACCAACAACCAACCAACAACCAACCAACAACAAACAACAACCAACAACCAACCAACATTCAACAACAACCAACAACAACCAACAACCAACCAACATTCAACAACAACAAACAACCAACCAACATTCAACAACAACAAACAACAATCAATCGCAACCAACATTCAACAACAACAAACAACAATCAATCACAACCAACAACAACCAACCACCAACAACAACCAACAACAACCAACCACCACCAACAACCAACAACAACCAACAACAACCAACAACAACCAAAATCAACAACAACCAACCAACCAACAAGAACCAAGCAACAACCAACCTTCAAACCAACCAACGACCAACCAACGACCAACCAATGACCAACCAACAACAAACCATCCGGGCGACTGACCAACCAACCAACCAACCAGCCACCATTTTTTTGTTTTGGTCAATGCTGCGCTCGTCGTAACAACTGTGGCAGTCATGAATATATGCTAAACTAGTCATCGGTTGGTAACTCGATCGCACAGATTGGTCAGTGAACAACAAGAAAGCAACAGCAAAGCAAACAAAACCACCCCAACAACCAACAGCAAACCGACAGATCTGACCAATCTATGAAAGGTGAGACAGGTGAAACGTGTTTACGCTCTCACTACCTGGTGCATGACTCAAAACCCCGGCTCTCACAACCTCTTCAGCAGCTAGTAGCATGCCATACTTCCTATAATTCGATACCTTTTGGCCCACTGGTGCCAAGACGTGCGTAAAGGGAGTCACCCAAGCAAAAGCAAAATACCTTGATATCACGGCCAAAAGCAATGAAATTTCAGAAGCCTTGCGCGCCAATCTGTTGGAGCCCACAAATACATCATCTAATGAAAAAGTAGAAGTGCTTGAATAGAAGCCATCCAGGCACTCCAGCTTTCTGGAGTGAATGAGTGTCAGACACAGCAAAGCAACCTTCTTCAAGTACAGTAGGCCAAAAGAAGAGGTGACCAATGCAAGTACAACTGGTTGGAAGCACGACTCTGACGTATCATCAGGCCACTAATAGACGTGTCATACACCAGTGCACGCAGCATGGAGTCCATGCTGCATTGACTACCCAACCAAGACATTGTCCTCGCCCTGCTTTCTCTTCTTCCGTCCCCTCATAGATGCATCTAGCGGAGTGCAGGTTTATGGAGGACTCCGATTTGGGCATACATGGCACAAAAAATCTTCTTTTCGCCCGGAAACACTAATAGTGGGGCAGATTGGCATGACTGCCAAATAAGGTTCTAAGCAGTATACCAAGTCTGTCATGTTGTAGTATTTCCATTAGTACGTAAAGCCTCTTTTGTGTTATCACTCCGCCGCTTGGACTTATTTGTGAAGAGTCGCTCCTTGAGCTCAGCAAGTGAGTACCAGTCAGATCTCCTCTGCTGGCTCTGTAAGAGCTGCTATTGTGGGTCAAGATCCCTCACATGCTTCTAACATCATACTTCTTCCTCAGGAGATGAAAATCAAAGCCAGCAACTTTGCGTGGATTGTCAGCACTCGGCATAGAAGCCTCAGGCCACATAGTTGGAAGAAGAGAGTAAGTGTTTGTTATAGAGGGACGACATGTGCTCTAGACAGTCCAAACTTCGTAGTTCTACAGCCCCGGTAACCCTTCCTTCGGTTTGACAATACCGTTCCATCAAGCAAACTTCTTCTTTGTGGGGTAACGATAGCCGGTAGTCGAAACACTGGGGAAGATTTCTTAGGCAGCCGCCTGGTAGGGCGCATCACGGACCCTCGGGCCCGAAGATCGTTTGAGCATCAGCAAATCACTAAAAAACCCCTGGTTGTTCGAGTTTGGTGCCCGAATTATCAGAAGGATCGTACTCATGATGTTCATGTTGTCCAGTCATCACAACTAGATAGAATGGTATTCTTCGATACGAGACAATGAGATCATGTCCACGTTCCTGCCTCCATTTTAGGACGGTCTGGGACATGAGTACTTCTTTGTTTAATCTGTCTCAGCTTAGAAACCCTTTTGGGTACTTGAGACCTTCGCCATTCAGCTCACCACCATTTAGGTTGGCTCTGATGCGAGACTCTCTTTTTCTCCCTTCATTCTTTCTCTTCTTATCTTTCCTCTGCCTCTAGCTGTCCCGTCCGCGGAATTCAAAGTGATTCAGATCCAATGTGATCAACGCTTGCTGCTTCTCGGCCGGTTGCTGCCATGGAACGGTCCAAAGTGACTTACTCTGTCCAAGTGTATTGAAGAAAACTAGAATTCCAGCAGGAAGGCCTCCTTTGACCTTTTTCGAAGATCACTAGGCTCCTTGCTGCTAGACTCCTGTTTTTCTTTCTCATCCTTGATGCAGTTCTCGTTCTTACATTGCTTCCTCATCAGAGCGATCGACACGTTGTTGCTACTGCGATCGAAGAGAAATTAGTTTCCTTCTCTCGCTTCCCTCTCTCTCTTCTCTTGAAGAGAGTCTGGAGTGCTTCGTAAAGACACGAATCTCTCTTTTTATTTCCTCCACGTGCTACTTTACTCTCCAAGTTTTGGGAGGATTCTACGTACACTAGAGCTCATTTTCGTGTTGTCTACTCACTGGGAACTACTGACTGTGTCTCTAACTTCCCACCTTTTGGACGACTTTCCCACGGAGGTCTAGCTGGATCTTGCTACCTGCTGGAGAAGAACTTCTGAGAGGATCTGAGTGTTGGCTCGCTGCATGCTTTTGTCTCTTGTTTCACTTAGTTTCACAAAGTTCTGGGTTGATTAAGTTGCCTTGCACTCTCCAATCAACAGGTCTGCGTTGGACCATGATGTTTCACTGGACGTCCAAGGCCATTAGGAACCGATTTTTAATGGGTCGATGGTGCTATCTTTTGATCTGCTTCTTCCTCTATTAGATCTTCACCCACGGGTCTCTCGTCACAGGTTCGCCCCGGATGATTGCCCCTAGCTCCTCTATCACCAACGAAGCTCCCTGTTGGCCACCCGTTCCTTCCTATCCTGGCCTTGCACCGATTTTAACCCCTCCGACTTTTGCCTAAGCGGCGTCGGATAATTTGTTTAATTTGTTTGTTTGCAATTTTTGGCCTGAACGGTTTAACTTGTTCGGTGTTGCTTTTTATTACGTCCAATTTCGGATCATGATATGCTGACTGTAGGGCGTTCTGTCCGGGACCTTCTTCTTATGAAGATCGCACCTTAGCAGCGTAGAGCAAAAAAAAATTCGATACGAGACAATGCGGTAGGATCGGCACCACCAGCAGTAACATCGCTAGATGAGGTGGAAACACCTGTTGAAGCTGTTGACATACACCATACACAGACCTGCAAATGCCTTCAAGGTGAGCAGGCATGTGTCGCAGTCCACCCATCGAAGTCGTCCATCTTTCGCGCTGCTCATGAGACAGCGAAATGTATCAAACTGGTCGTGTGTGGGTACACCAAAGCCGACGCAATTGGAAACAGAGTAGGCTTCGCTGGCATAGAAGCAGCCGTCATCCCAAATCCTGAGGAGATTTGCCCCAAGATGCGCCTTCGCATTTTGGCCCTGCACTGATAACAGCAACTCCCAGTGCATTCGTGGGGGATGCTCCTCGGAAGCAGTGTCACCTTCGATCTTAGCTACCCAATTGTCGACCGATGTCACGGATGGTGATGCTTTTCAGAGACGTGCATTATGATCACCTTGAAATAGGGAACGGACATCGACAGCGAGGCTGCAGTGACATGGAGGCTGGGAATACCGGGCAAATCCTCACTGAGGCTGGTCCCTCGGTACATGGAGTTTGCTCGGAGCCCAACTTTTCTGGAGCTCTACGGTGAATTGCCACCTAGACTTGGGTGCAACTCCAAGCGTTCAAACAACAGTTCACCAGATAGGGACATTCCTCAATTCACCTTTCCATTCTACCTTTTATACACATTGCACAGCTGGGCGCTGTTGTCCTTACTGTGCTGGTTGGCCAGCTGAGCTGTGCTACAACCTCAGGTCTTGCAATTTGGCGACATACTGGGTGGGTCATCACACGCTTAGGTGGCCATCGATGGTGCCATATTGAGGTGTCAGCGGGTTGGCCATCAGAGTCTACTCAATACCCTGGCCTTCTTCGTGTTCTGGAGCCCTCCCAACGCGGTGCACCATTGAGAGTGCCCCTTGCTAGCCTTTGCTGTGGAAGCTGCAATCCTGGATGCCCTTGGCGACAAAGCCATACGTGCACCCGGTAGCGCAGGGTTTAGCACAGGAATCGCATTGAAGAAGCAATGGGTTCATGGTAATGGTCTATGGTAGGTCATCAGCGGACAACCCGACATTCTCTGCTACATGCAATTAAGGAGCTCAGAGGTCACAAGGTGGCCAACGACCACGACAAGGGCAACATTACCCGGTTGCGAACTGACTGCAACCTGGTGCTATTCTCTTGACCCTCTGGTACCACAGACTGTGATCAGGCAGTAAAGGCAACGTGCGCTTGGATATGGCAGTTCCTGCTTGGGCATATTATGCACGGACAAGAGGATGGTGCTGGCGTCAACCGCTGGCCTCAGACTCTCAGGCCCTCGTGCCAGAGATGACTAACCTACATCACCTCATTGGGCGTGCCACAGACATCTTTACCCCACAAGTAATCTACTGGGCCTGTCAGTGCCGGGTCCATACCTTGTGCAGCTTCATCTGTGACCACGTGGGTGAACCAACCCACTCTGACGGACAATAGGCGCCTAAATGTGGTGGAGGGTGAATTTCCAATTTTTCAATAGTTGGTAAGAAGGACTCTTTCATCTATGCTGTGGTCTATTACTGGGCCACAGTGACGTGGAAGGAGCTTCTTCCATCTCTCCTTTGAGTCATCTGGACTAAGTAAGTATGCGGCAAGATGTGGGCTATGTTGACACGAGTTAGTTGTGCATACATTTATTTTGGAGCAGTGCTATTTGGTGAGTGCCTGATAAAATTGCGACACTATAGAAAGCCACAACACGCCGTGCGGCAGTGGAATCGACCAAGATGCAGGGCCATCCTTTTGACTAGGGGACCTTGATGATGGTTTGGTTTCCACAGCTGTCTATATACAAGGGTGCTTTGCCACTGGTGGAACTATCCAGGGTGTTGCTTATGGCATGATGTCTTTTCACGGTGGTTAACAATGAGTGGCATATACTACTTCCTTGTGAAGTGGCTCAATACGACTGGTATCATCGTCACATGCTAAATTATGTCTTTGGAACAGGTGGGATGACTATGAGTGATATTGCTATTTCGTCGTGGTGCAGTACTGAGAGACAAGGGGATACTTCTGAAAGCGTAGTGTTTCACTTTCTTTTGCTAGGTGTCTGGGATCGTTGTCTTTTTGTTTGTGTTTGGTTGCTGTGTTTTGTTTGTTTTGTTTGTTGGTTTCCATAGACACCTTGCTTTCCTTTTCACCTATTCTCCAATAAGTGGGAATAGCCAATCAAAGACAAAACGTTTTTATGACCGTCTGAGCTTCGAGCGCGCACGGCATGGGCCAAAAAAAAAAATCGACTGGTAAGTCACGTCAGCAACTTGCACTGCTTTTCAACAGGGCAGCCAGGGGCAGCCAAAAGAATCCTTAGGAAGAAAAAGCATACCGTGGACCTGCACAAAGCAGTCCAGGCATGGTGGGAGCAATGCTACGAGTGGATGCTGTTTTATAAAGGTCAATGTGCGCCATTGGTCCAGGACTTTCCGGGGCAAGGAAGAGGATGCTCGTGCTGAGGTAGAGGCATGCATGGAATATTGGCAGACAAGAGAGGACACTTGCCAGCTCAAGCGACGACTCTTGCCTGAGAGGCCTGCCTGAGCAAGGAAATGCAGAAGTGGACATGAAGGACATCTGCACTTTACATGGATGGCATGGATGATTGCTGCATGGTGGAGAGATGTTATGAGGGGCTGAGAGGGGCGCGATTTGTTTCACCTTCAATTTTTCGAAGTTGGGTCGTGTTGTGTTTGTTTGTTTGTTTGCTTTGTTTTGGTGTTGCCAGTGAAAATTCTGCATTTAATGAGCGTTTCACATATTTTGCGCGTATTTCCAGTAGTTCACCGACTATGTCCCGTGCTCGCTCGGCAATGCAGGAGAAAAAAAACACTACTCTACTTGACACTACTCTACTCGACCTACTCTACTTGACAGTACTCTACTTGACCTGCTCTACTTGACCCTATCTACTTGACCCTACTCTATTTGACACTATTCTACTTGATTCTACTCTACTTGACTCTACTCTACTTGAATCTACTCTACTTGACACTACTCTACTTGATTCTACTCTACTTGACACTACTCTACTTGACACTACTCTACTTGACTCTAGTCCAATTGACCTACTCTATTTGACTCTACTCTACTTGACACTACTCTACTTGACTTTACTCAACTTGACACTACTCTACTTGACACTATTCTACTTGATTCTACTCTACTTGACTCTACTCTACTTGACTCTACTCTACTTGACACTACTCTACTTGATTCTACTCTGCTTGACACTACTCTACTTGACACTACTCTACTTGATTCTACTCTACTCTACTTAACTTTACTGGGATGTCGTTCGTATATCGGAAGTTTCTCATCTAAACTTCCTTTGATAACACTGGTATAGGGATGACTTCAGACAGAGTGGCAATACTGACTGAATTCACAGGAGTAGCTCCTGCCTTGCGCAACGCCATCTACCAGGACGTGGGCAATGTGGGACCACTAATTTTACTATGTCGTCTGAGTGCTTCGAGGGTTCAATTTGTTCTGAAAGCGTAGTTCACTGGATGTCTTCCTCTTCCCGGGGTGGTTTGCTTGTTTGTTTGTTTTGTTTGGGTTTTTGTTGTTTCGATCATTGAGGACATCCAGTCTTTTGCATTTTCACCTGTTCTCTCAGAGAATAGTTGACCGACCACAGACGTTTTGATGACCGTCAGACTCGAGCGCGCACGGCATGAGCTTCAAAAAATCTTACAGGTGAGACGATGCTCTCTGTTCCAAGTCGTCATTTCTTTAAGTCAACAGGAAACCTGCATGGCTTGTCCGGGCGGTCGCCCTTCTGTCAGCTACAGCTGGGTGAAAATGTCGCAAAAACATTGGATATATGGTTCCAAGTAAAGCAACAAAGTCAAAAAGCAAAACGAAAAAACCAACCGAGCGGCTGGGTATGGGTGGGAACAAGATGGGATTAGAATCAAGTGTAGCGGGTGAATAGAAACATCATTCGCACCACATAGGTTATTCGGGCCCACTTCCCATTTTACGCTGGATTAGGCGGCGCCGGGAAGATTAACAGCAATTAAAACGTCGGCCTTGCTGCGAAGAGTGCAAAAGGCCACTCACGTACCCTAGCAGCCAAAAGAACTTGTTGGATGCTTCTAATTTCAAAGGGTTTTCGCTTCTTGAATTTGAATTGAATTAGTGCAGCCGACGCATCGACTACTTTCCATCACACCGAGTCTGGTCGTGTCACTCCAGTTCAAGCACGAGTCTCTTACTTCTCGAAATAGATTCAGGTGAAACAAAGCATCTGAACCTTAAGCGTCCTCTACTGCGAATGAGAACTCTCATTAAGAGGTCAATATAGGAAGAACGTTTTAAATAAATGTCGCGAACATTCTTGAGCAATGGAAAAAGAGAGGTCGAGGACTGTTCCTGCTTATCAGCATGTCACCTTTGCATCAAAACAACGCCCTTTGCTGTGAGAGTGCGATATTGGCACTGAAAGTGGGATATTTGCATTCTTTCAAAAAACAAACCATAGTTTCGACTGTTAGTCTTGTCTTTTTTTTTGATGCGTTTTGCGTTGGTTGGTTTCTCCTGATCCCAAATACATCAATGTGTTCTGACCAATTTTTGTTTTCACTGCGTAATCGGTCCCAAGAAAAAAGTCTTTGCGTGTATGCTTGGTTTTTGTTGTTGTTGTTGTTGTTGTTGTTGTTGTTGTTGTTGTCGTTGTCGTTGTCGGTGTCGTTGTCGTTGTCGTTGTCGTTGTGGCTGCTGTCGTTGTTGGTGTTGGTGTTGGTGTTGGTGTTGTTGTTTGTTTGTTGTTGTTGTTTGTTGTTGTTGTTTGTTGTTGTTGTTTGTTGTTGTTGTTTGTTGTTGTTGTTGTTGTTGTTGTTGTTGTTGTTGTTGTTGTTGTTGTTGTTGTTGTTGTTGTTGTTGTTGTTG
>DF239914.1:75670-86137 GCA_000507305.1 Breviolum minutum Mf 1.05b.01 | reverse complement strand
GTTGTTGTTGTTGTTGTTGTTGTTGTTGTTGTTGTTGTTGTTGTTGTTGTTGTTGTTGTTGTTGTTGTTGTTGTTGTTGTTGTTGTTGTTGTTGTTGGTGTTGGTGTTGGTGTTGGTGTTGGTGTTGGTGTTGGTGTTGTTGTTGTTGTCGTTGTCATTGGTGCTGTTGTTGTTCTGTTGCTGGTGGTGGTGGTGGTGCCGCTGTCGCTGTTGCTGTTGCCGGTGGTGCTGCTGGTTAACGTTTTTGATGGTTGGTGGTGTGGTGGTGTGTGTTGATAAGTTTCCATGTTTGACAATGGATTGTGTTGTACATGGGTGATGTCACCCGTTGCCGAACTTGCATCTGAAATTGAAAACGTTGACCTTTTTTATTTCAGATTTTCGCACGCAGTTTTTTGGTTCAAGAGTTGCAGCAGGTCAATTTTTTTTGTGCGGTTCATGATTGACTATGAACTCGGAAAGTGGTGGATGTGCTTTGGCATTCTGAAATGCAGTGGGTCAGTTTTTCCCAAGACTTTGACAATGTCCATCCCCATGACAGTCTTGGCCATCCTGTTGGAGTTGTATTGGGACGCAGATGATTGGACGCAAAACCTCAATGCCGTTTGGTCAAGCTATTCCTTTGTTTTATCCTTTCTAGTGGTTTTCCGCAACAATCAGGCTTATTCACGTTTTTGGGAAGGTGCAACACTCATGAATGAGATGCGTGGGGAATGGCTCAATGTTTGTACCAGCTTGATTGCATTCTGCTCAGCGGAGGAGGAAATGGAAGAGAAAGTACATGCATTCCAGGAGTTGCTTGTAAGAATGATGAGTTTGCTACATTGCTCCGCTTTACAGGCTGTATGCAAGCTAGCTGACAAACGTTTAGAATTGATAGACATCTACGGCATCGATGTGACAAGTTTGCGACATCTTCGAGATAGCAAGAATCGGTGTGATGTTTTGTGCCTGTGGTTGTCACGTTTGATTCTGGATAATCATTTGAACAAAGTGCTGGTGGCACCTGCGCCGATCTTATCTCGTTCCTTCCAAGATTTGGGAAGAGGTCGGGTCAGAGTTTCTGATTTGGCCAAGATTCGGGATATTCCTTTTCCATTTCCGTATGCACAACTGATTGTCACTATGCTGACAGCCCATTCTGTGATTACGGCAATGATCACAAGTCAGTACATCCATCCGTGGTACTGGGCAGGAGGGATTACCTTCATTGCAATTTCTGGATTTTGGGCCCTCTTCTTCATTTCCGCGGAAATTGACCACCCTTTTGGTGACGATCCAAACGACTTACCCTTGGCCGAGATGCAGCAAGATTGGAACGCACGCTTGTTAGAATTGATTCGCAAAGAACGTCAGGTGCCCCCACGCTATACAGCACACAGCCATGGCAAACACCCCGCAAGGTTTTCCATTACTGACTACCTTGCCCGGTCTGAGGGTGATAGCAGGATTGGAAGAAGGCGGCTATTTGAAGCTTCCAAGAGTACTGACATTTTTGAATCTCTTGATGATTTGATGTCCCATCACGCAACATTTTCCAATGACAACCCTACAAATGAAGGCCATGAACAGTTACCTCCCATGCTGCTGCCATCCACAGAAAACTCAGGGCTTCCCAAGGATGTGAAGTCTTTGGATGTCGGTCTAGAAGTTAGTGAAGAATCACATGCCGCACCAATGAAGGAGATCAAAATTGTAGTTGGAAGGAGGGAAATTACTACAAATTCAGATGGCCAAACTTGACACCCAGACCTGCACAGCTGCACTGGAGAATTCATTGGCGATCCTGCCAGAATAAGAGCAGTCAAAAAGACCGGGACAGGTTGAAGAAAGATCCAATTTGTCCATAGGTTTTGTTTGCATGAAGTGATGCTTGCTAGTTTGCAGTTCTCAAGGAAAAGCAAAATAGAAGCAGCCGTCACGTTTTTGTTCGCAGTAGTCGATAGAACTTGAAGCCAGCCTTGGCAAAAGCTGAGTGGCCATGAAAAAAAACAAATTAATTTCAATGCATTGATGTATACCCTCTCTTGCCACGAAGAGAGCAATAAGAGCTCTGATCTCTGACATCAGGTAGGTGAGTAGGCCTTGCAAAATGCATTGCCTGTGCGGAGGATTTTAAACCCAGTTCCAGCTGGGTTTGGTTCATTCTCGAAGAGACTGAAGGAGAGCCAGAATGCATGTGGAAAAAAATCTGAATCCGAAAGATGATCATGTACGGGTTGGGCTGTGACGCCTGGATTGGATGATGATCGCAGTATCGGTCTGTCCTGCTGGCAATTTGCACGATCCTTGATGGAGCAGATGAGACCGCCATTGCTTGTTAACGCTGCCGTGGCTCTGAGTTAAACCATCAGAAACAGGACAAACACACAAAGGACACATTTAGAATGACTTTTCAAGAAATACATATTCCAAGATGAAACACGTCAACTGTTGAGTCAAGACATGTTGCGCGATCCTATCGTATGGTCGGTATTGTAGACAAGTTGCAGATTGAGAAGACATGTCTTGTCATTGTGATATCTCTCCATCTTAGGGACAGACTGTACTGCCCAGCCATCTTCAGCAAGTTGAAGAATTTCATCAATATGTCATCAATACTCAATTCCTGTCCAGAAAGCATACCTACACACTGAAGTAACACCAGGAGTAGTCCAGAAGGCAACGTGTTTTAAGCCCGGAAGATGGTTTGGGGGAAGCGATGACAAGAAGCTTGACTGCGATATTTGTTGCTGTGGAAGACGACTTGCACCTCAATTTTGATCTATTTCAGACGCGTCTAGACAAATCTATCAGGATTTTGACCAATGTCTTTCCATCCTTCCTGTACTCTCATGATTTCTGACCTACAAATGGGACACCTGACACATGTTTGATTTGAAATTCAAAGTGAGCATATTTAATAAACAGGGTATGCTAGTCCACAGCGCTGATGGAATTTGATTTAGGTGATCCCGAGACCGTGGAGTTTGTGTACACCACATCCAGTGCAAGCGTTAGCTTACGAGAGACCGTGCTGAAAAAGTTTTGAGTACGACGACATGTTGACCTCGGGGGGTGATGGAAAATGAGGTGGTGTGGATTCCACAGACATCAGCGAAAGTGATGGAAAGACGCTAGTGCTTCGAAATCGCCGACGACGATGTCTTCCAGTGACCCCACAAGTTCACGTTCGTTGTTTGACTTGGTAGAATCGGTAGAGGAGAAAGCTGGGAAGCACAGGTGTGCAGTGCTCAACGAGTTTGCCATTGGTGCTATGTGGGGTGCCTAGTAGTTCTTCGTTTCTTACTGCAATCCATGGGGTTGTCGCCTAAGGTTTGGCAGTTCCTCTTTTTTCTGTCCCTTTGCTGCATAGATGGAGATTGTTTGAAGTCAGTAAAGAATCCTGGAATTTTCGTCGCCTGCAGGATGATTTTCCCACTCTGGGTGAAGTGGCTCCTGGTGAACCCCAAGCCCAGAGAGATGCTCGGCTTAGCAGTTTGGTTGGATTCATGGCTCACTTGTTCATTTGTTGTAGCTAGGAGACCTTCCCTGAATCATCAAGATTTTACACTGGTGTCAGCTGTATCTTGTGTTTGTATAGGTTCTGGTATGAAGATTATGGAGCGTTTCCTCTTCTAGCAGGAGATTTCGACAGTGAAGAACTGTGGCTTGGCAAAACGTGAATCTATTGCAAGGCGGCAACACTCTTCAATTTGTGCGAGAAACGTTTGCGCTGAAGGCTCAAGCAGCAGATGAAACCCAAGATTCATATGAGTGCCATTCCTGAGTCCTCAGGCAGGAACAGCAGAACTGTATAATTTGCCATGTTTGATGGCTGTCCGGCCCCTTCAGGGCAGTGCAATTACAGCTGTTCTGTTGTGGTCTCGGCTGATCAGAGATAGGGCTTGTGTCAATGTTGGGTGCGAATGAATGTTGGAGAACCCAGGCCTGGCGAGGATACCGAACCGAAGAAATGAACTTCAGGGTCAGCTTGTCCCTGAATGACTCAGCATTGACACAGGCGACTGAGAAGACGGAGATTTTCAGATTTTTCAGAAGATTCACATTTTTGTCAGAATCTTTTGCATATAAACAACTGGATTGTAGCATTGTAGCATTGTAGCAATCAAAGCCAATCAGAACATTTCGTATTGGTTTCCATTGCTTTGACAGGCTCATGCTCACACAGTGTACCCTGTGTTGCTGGCATCTGCGGACTTTCAGGATTGGTGGGTCTTGACCTTGGACTGTGAATGTTGTCATGGCACGCGTCTTCGCTAAGATAAATTTGATTTTGATATGGTGATAAGTTCTCATAAGCGATATGGTTGAAATCATGCCTTGTTTGGGTACAGGGTGCACAGACCTGAGGTCGTGAGTGACCGTCGCTTTGCTCATCCGAGACCATTTTGGAGCGAGCATACTGTTGCTTGGCTATGGCTCATATACCAAGACTTTGAAGTTTGCTGAGTTTCTTTCTTGTGAGTTTGCCCCAAAAATGTTATAGATCTTCTTCTTGTTGCTATCCAAAGTTGAAAGCGGCATCACCGTGACTGTAGATGAGATTGTCACTTTCGACATATGACTTTGGCGATGCACTCTGCCTCAGGCCCATGAAGGTGAGCAATCTTGGAGAAGGGTTTGCCATCGGTGCTGAAGTTTGGATGTTCAAGTGAAAATGGCACCAATTCTATGCCTATGAAACTCGAGTTCGCATAGGGCACCAAGTCTCTCTGTGTACTTTTGCGATGTGCAGGTGCAGTGTTCGTTCATTCGACTCCGTCTTGCACACGCCCACCACCTGCGCCACAACAGATGCCTGCGGGTCTTAGTGCCACTTACGCGGGGCAGCATAGCATGGCTCTTGTAACATGGAGATCGGGTAAGCTGACAAAGACTATGGAAACTGCCGTCTCATGAAGTGTCTGCTGTGTGCAAAATGAGGTCCTAGCTTGTGTGACCTGGGATCCTGATCGTCTACAGGAGCTCTCCACAGCGGCAGAGGCAAGGGTGTTTGAACAAAAACTCTTCCGTTGTGTTAAACTTCCAACCGTATCTTAAAAGATAACCCCCGGTATGCCCCGGTATCATATCCCCTGGATATCCTTCAAAGTCTGTAGATGGATGGATTCTTGTTGTCCTGAATTTGTGGAATTCGTGGACAATGAGGTCACTGATTTACAAATTGCAACCTTGTGCTCTTCAGCAAGGCACTCAGTGTGTCACAACAGGCTACCTGGAGAAACTTCTTGTGATTCTTCTTGAACGATTCTTCTCCCAAGATGATTTGAAGCCTTCGCCCTGTTCGCATTTTCTGAGGTGGGTGGAGTCTGTGGTTGGAGTTGTGGCTCTACTCATCCACCACAAAACATGGTGGGCTGTGATTCACGTGGCAAGATCCAGGTGGATTCCTCCGTCAAAAATGGGAGATCTGGGGAAAGTCGGAGCTTGCCATGGTGAAATGCCATTCTGCTTAGGAAAGATGCAATGCTTCACATCCTGTACATCCGTACTCAAGGTTGCCAAGGATTTGTCCCCACTTGTTTCCAGGTGACTGAGAAGGCTTTTGCTGGCAAGGCTTTCAGTCAAGCCAACTTCAAAGGGAAGGCGCCGCGTCGTTTTTTTTTTTTCGAGATTTCCACCACCCATCGTCCATGCATCTCGTGACAGGTCACCATGAAGCAATGCCCAGAGGCCACCTTTTCGAGTTTCGTTGTAATCATGGCAGTGCTTTGCGGCTGTGAAGGTGGATGAGTATGGTGAGTGCATGACAAAGGAGGCTCCTTTTGCAAATTGGAAATGCATCCATCTCAGCTTTCCACGTGGAAGCAGGTCATACATAGAGGGGCAGGTATATATGCAGAGACTGAGAGACTCCAACCTAGCCAGAATTATGGACCAGTGACCCGCAACCTGAGGTCACAATTGCAAATACAATCCGAATGAAATAGAAGAGGCCGGGGTCACCGGTCACCGTGACAAATGACGCATGGCCCATGACCCGAGTTCGTGAAGCACGTTGCAGGGTCTGAAAGGATTGATGCCAGCTTTCGCTGTGTGAGCCATTCTTTCTTGACGAAATTTGTAGCTTGATCTATTCTTGAAAGGCATTCACTTTAACAGTACTTCAGCAATCGAATCTATTTCTGCAGAGGCATCAAATTTTCCCCATTTCACAGTGTGGAACCCATGTCAGGCACCGAAAAAAACTCCTTTGCCAGGACTCCTTCCGTCGTTTGCAAATCGGCGGTATCGGTGGTTTGCCCGGCATTCCTGGAATGCCCGGTTTTCCTGGCATCCCCGGCATCGGTGGCGACGACACTGGTGGTGGAGCTGGTGGTATTGGTGGCCTCTTTTCAGGACCGGAAAGCATCTGGGAGCATCATGACGCTCCACTGCAGCAATCAAGCATGGTATTGCGGCATTGCGAATGGTGAGTCTCCAACTTGCTAGGAGACTCTGAAGATGCTAAGAGCTCCTTCATCTATGCTTCGCTGTGGTGACCTGAGCCGTCACCATGGTGTTACCCATTGTTACCCTGTGTCACATGGTGTTACGGTTTCCTGGTTTCCTCACTGCACTCAAGCTGCAGGCCCAAATTTCAAGTCACCGTGCGTGGCCTAGGCCGGAGTTTTTCATTTGAGATCCAACTTTGATTTGCAAAATGTCAATCTTCGATGTCACTTTTTGGTATGACATCCGTGCAAGCTACATGGCTGTGTGATGATTTGGGTGCGTGAGTAGGACAACCAGAGGGCGAAAAGATTTTGTCGCAGCCTGCAACGGTGATCTTTGAAAGCTCCGTGACGCAGCTGCACTTTGACACCGGGAATGAGATGGGAATGACTTGGTTTGGTGGCATTTGGATCCGAAATAAGCGGGGGAAGCAGCTATTCATGCAAACTCTTGTTTGTATACAAATGTACTTTGACACAATGCTGATGATACATACAAACTGTAGCACCTTGCACGATGTCTGCCATACATCTTGATTCAGGAATCCACTCCTGGTGTCTGGAAACCTTTGTACCAGGCGCTCCTTGTGTCAATTTGTTCCAGTTTTGTTGACTTTTTTCCACTCCAAAGAGTTTTGATTCCCGAAATTTCTGTTTGATTCCAGGCATATGTCAAGACCAAGCCACCTGTGGCAGTGGATGCTGCTGGAGATCCGCTGGTCAAAGGCACAGACTCAAGAAGTTGATGTTGAACAGTTCAGGTTTAACAGGTTTAAGAGGTTGAAGAGGTTAAGAGCACCAGTTTGGCACAAAAGGAAGCTCAGTTTCATGTGAGAAGACCAAGTTCCACGATGGTCCATGTGCATTTTGCCGAGAGTGTTTTCAGCTGCCTTTCAGAAGCTCCAAAACTGTCGCAGTTTCGGAAGAAGACATGGAAGATGGACCAGGGCCAACTATTGGCGACTTTGCCCGCTATCGAATGCACTTCCAGCAACAGAACAGGCTCCCTGGATGGAAGGGTTCGTTGGTACCTGTACACTCACTGTTCAGTTGGAAAGATGCATTATCTACTGACTGTTGATGGCTTAAATTCTGCACCACCTCGGATGTATTTTGAATAAAATCCTACAGATATATGGCCACGAAATTGGCTGATTAACCAGCTGTAACTGGTGCAGGATGTCAGCCAAGAGTATCACTGAAGCCTTTGCAGGTTGACCATCGATCCGCATTGGTGCTTTGGAAAGCAGGGTCCACTTTATCTGGTTGCTTGCGCAGTGAATGGCTCGGTGTATCGCCAAAAGGCAGGGGCGATCTGTGAATTTCAGAAAGTCTACAATGGAGTAGGGTCTGTCGAGAAAAATTGGGGGCAGGCCTTATTTGATGTTATTTTGCCTGACCTGAGCACTTTGTGTCAGGGCTTTAAAGGCTTCGAGGCAGGGCAGAAGGCCGCGCCGCCCCCGTTCAATGAATCCTGGCGAAGAAACAAAACCGGCAACGTGTGACCTCATTTGGGTTTGTTTGGCAGCTCAATAAAGTATTCTAATTCTAAGAATCACTATTTTATTGACGTGGACATCTAAAGCTGCTTTGGCCAAGGACAGATGCGTGGAGGTGTCAGGGCGTTGTGCTCACGCTTGTCTTATTGATCAGCCGGGCTCTTCATTTTTGCATTTTTCGTTTCTAGTTTTGGAAGAAGTGAATCATGACAGCTTCAGAGCTCTTTATTATTTTAGTTTCCTTGTGGTTGATGTGCTGTTGTGCCTCACCATTGAGGCCCGAAATGGCCAACTGCAGCAGCGATGGGCGAATCCTTCAATCGGCCTTGGTAGGTCCTGTGAAGGCCAAGATCTCGGCAGAAGTGTCGTTCCGTTGCCATACCTTCCTTCCGTTGCCTTGCTGTGTCATGATGTCGGTTTGTGGATTTGAACGCCTTCTGTCAGTGGGAGACCAACGATTCTACCGCTGTACGGATTCTTTGCCAGGATCTTAGATCTTGAAGGAATCTGCTTGCTGCTTGATAGCTTATGTCATACGATTATGATATGCTTTTAATGCATTTTGACATGACCCAATTGGACAAGTCATTTTGTTCCCATGTAGAGCTTCATGGATGACCTTTTCCCTTCAAGAGCTGCGATTTTTGAACAACATTTGCTGTACCTTGCGTTTGAATATTTCCATTGAGGCTACATGCTGATCCTATGCTTCTCACTGAAGGCAAGCTTGGATTTGCATCAACGCTGGTTGTTCCTGTTTCGTTGTCCTTGTTATGTTTGGATGTGATGTTCTCAAGCAGGTGGTTCTTCTGTGTCCGGGCATATTCAGTTACTACTCGCACTACCGCAGGCTGCGCAGATTCACAAGTTGGGTTGGGATGTTTCTGGGTTGGGGGGTTTTCTATATTGGTGTCTGCAAGATAGCAAATGGGTAGCTAAAAATCGCCTTGGGCTTGTTGATTCCGCTATGTCCACTTGGAGGTATGATCCGGACCTCACTAACAGCTTGAGAGCCTTGAATGCCTTGGCTGCTGCAAAAGCTGTTGCAAAGTTGCAAATCAATTTGTTCGCCTGTGCCACTGCATCTAAGGATGTATCAACGTGTGCATCGCAAGTAATGGTGAGAAGAAGTCCATCACTCTCAGGTGCGACATGCCTGTTTAGAAATGAAGGATGGATCGTTGTCACTGTCATTGTCCCTGATGGCTTAGATCCAATTTGGTTTCTTGCGGATCTACTTGAATCTTCATCACTTATGGTCACCTAGAAGTCAAATCGACATATAGCCAGATGCAGGACAGTGGTATTGGACACCCTATTGAAAATACAATATGGCTCCTGACCTATAGTGATGGAAACAATGTTGATCAACTTTGCATATTTACAAGTCACAACTGCAAGGCACTTGTTCTGTTGTCGAAATTGTTATGAGCAGTTATTATACAACATTGCAGCATGTGGCTGAGACAAATGCAGGAGTCTCATTGGTGCAGTGGCATGTATGCCGAAGGCGCCGGATGGCATGTTCTTCTGGGCTTGGGAGGAAGTTCTTCACCTCTTTGGGCCAAAGACTATCCAATGGGTGAATATTTCCGAGATGAAACTACCAAAGTCAAGGCAAAAGATGGATTTTTAGGCACCTTTTGTCATTTCCTCTGAAGGTTTCACGGTTGTGAGGCCTGCGAGTGTCGTTTCCATGTGACTTTGACGGATGACCTCCACCGAAGCGAATTGAAACAAATGATGGAGACGCTTGGAATGTCTTGAGATGCGAGCTGGGTGAGAGAAGTCCTATAACCCTTACATACATCCTCATAAAAACAATTACAAGAAGTTTATATTTTCATATACATCAACCGCCTACCACATACATCACCACAAAACCATAACAACACCTACAAAAAAACAATATTTTGATAAATTGTTTTATGAAAGTATTGCCTCATTTATTTTCGAAGTTATTATTATGCTTCTGTGTTTTATTATGGTCATAATAGTATTTTTTTTGGCTCATTGACTTATTACAAACAGAACAGAAAACAACTTTACTTTCAAATAATCTTCTTTGCCCCTGCTTTCTTTTTCTATACTCTTCATCTTCTTCATATCTTTTTCTTTGTTCCTCGTTGTATCTATCTTTATGCTTTTCACGATGGACTTTTCTATATTCATTATCTACATCTTTAGAGCATAATTTACCTTCATCAAATTCATTTGTATATAAGGGTTATAGGACTTCTCACAACGAATGTATATGTATTTTTTGGGTGATATGGATCCAAGAGGAGAAGAAGTGAATCGGGTGTGCCAGTAGCAATGGGCAGGCAAAGCTGCAAAAATTTGCCGAATCCAGGGGTACATGGCTACATCCATACTTTGTAAAGTAGATCCAGAAGAATAGATTTGGAGCAAATCGCATGGGACCCACTTGTTTGGACGCACTGCAAATTTAGGCTGGTCTGAAGGGAACCCTGTATCAAAACCGGTTTTAAAAAGGGGAGGTATTTTTTTGGGGAGTTTTTTTTTTTTTT